>JABFPB010000717.1:0-32756 GCA_022817645.1 Ceratoteleas bidentatus
TTGAAAACAGATATAAAGTAGTCAGAAATCAAATTATAAATGTAATTCAGAATCCAATTTATCTGGAATAGTTGTTTAAGCTGCAGATGTCCTTATCTTAGCAAACAAATAGTAATAAATCTTTAACGATCGCACAACAACATTAAATTCGTTTGATTAAAGCTATAAAAAGCTAGAAAATTGCCTTTTCCCAACAAAATGACCGAAAGCCTGCTCTGAAATATGGCCTGCTAATTGGGGAAATATGTCGCGTCTATTGAAAAAGGCGAAATCGATTGCGTCGGAACGCGATTATTGACGATTATTTATGTCGGAAGCGTTCGGCGATGAAACGAGGGAAAAAATTGTCGCTGTGCGTCGAAATTCAAGTGGATGTAAATTGACCGAAACGGAGCACTTTTTTGTCGGGTTCGAAAGTCGAGAACATAAACTGTAGATGTGATCGTGGAGCCGCGTAAGAGAAAGAGAAAAAAGGATGCTCGCGCGGTGATGGTTTCTTGTTGTTTTCGAACAGAAGCCATACACCATATGGTCGCAGTCCCATGCCCGTTGCACGCGTATAATATGCGCTATTCGGCACAGCGGCACTATACCAAATCGCCATGTTCGTGTGTGCCATACACTCGAAATACGATATGCAGTCGCGGAGCTTCCTCAACGATCATCGTCTCGCGAATGACGCGTGACGTTCGATTATTAATGTGCTGAAACTGATTGTTACTGATTAACTATTTTTGGTGGCTCGAAACATTGTGAAAATGTGTCAGAAGATCTCAAAATCTTCTTGAATATTTATCAAAGCTTTTAAACATGCTGAAAAGTCCGAAAATTGTTGAAATATTCTAAAAAGTTCGAACATTTTTAATCCCTGAAACATTATAAGAATGTTGGAAAATGACTGAAAAATACCCAGATTCTGGAAGTATTTGAACAATTTGGAAAACAACTCAATTAAAACTCCGGAAGTGATTGAAAAATGTTAGAATTTGCCAAAAAAAGCTATAAACCATCTTAAAAAGTGAAAAACTGAATATCTTTTGCGAAAATGTCAATTCAAAGTTTAACAAAAGCTCCGAAAAAAAGAAGTTTGTATCAAGAAAATCACTTGTCTAATCCAAACAGTTTTCGTTGATTTTAAACAAATTGTTTGATTCAGACGAAAACAGTCTGATTTAGACAATGTCTCTTCTGCATTTTTTCAGTGCAGTTTATCTTTGAAATGATACTGACTTTCCATTAACAAAATTGCCCGTTGCAGAATACTTAACACCGCACTTAAAAAGTTGCGAAATGAAGATGGTGAAAATGCTTTACACCGTATTATTTCGTTGCTTTGAATATTTATAAAGAAACGCACGAGAAAGGAAGGTGGGAAAACTTGAATCCTACTGAACTGAAAAGGCTTAAAATTGTGCTCGAGGGAAATGAGATAGCTGCGTTAACGAGCCGATAATGAAACTTTTTCAATTTATGTAGGCTTTAAAGTAAAATTTGAACAATGAACTTTTTGGTTACGCAAAACGTATTTCAGCAAGTGAAATTACCTTTTCCATTAAACTTGGAATCTGAATCTCGGTGTCGAACGAATTTACAATGTTGCGACGATTATCCCAAATTCGAATGAGTAATGGGATTTTCATAAGTTGATTGACTGGACTGAGCGCGAGGGTAATAACTCCTATAATCGAGTTACTCGATTTTGTGACGAACTGTTGGCAAGGGACAATTCGATTAAATTAATTGCAATAACTGAGTGGCGTTAATCAGATAGTATCGCCATTTGTCACCAAAGACAATGTAGAAAGTACCACATTGACTGCTTCAATAGAATATTATTTCAATTTTACAAAAGGCAATAACTTTTCAAAATTAAACTCTTACAATAAGGTCTTGAACAATTTTAATTAACATTTAAATAAATAATTCATCCTTGAAATCGATAGTATCGAAAAAATGATAAAATTGCATTTTTTCCGGACCGATTCCAGGATTATTAAACCTTTTTCAGATAATACTTTCAAAGGTGTGTGCATACAGGTATCATTGGAAGTCGATAATTTCGATCGCAGCTGTTGTCGATGTACAGTTCTACATCTGTTTAAAGTATGCAGGAACTCATTTCATTGAGCCCTTTTTATCAAATACGTATACCAAAACTCCGATACAAAGTGCAATATTAGTGTTTATCTCGACAGTAAAATATTACCTGTGAAGTCTAGTGCTTGCATAATTAGCTTTGCATGCTAGCCGGGAAGAGCGTTTTTGTTTTTAATTTATTTTGCGGAATCGGATGGAAAAACATCCGTGGCGATACAATATCCAATTACACCGTAAACATTGTAATCAGCACTCGCAAACATAAGGTTCCTAACCAGAAACGACTGCTAACCGCAACGGGCAATTACGCGACTAATTGACACTGTTTCCATCAATTAGAGCCTCTAATTCGTTTACTGTTTTAAACGGTTCCTTGTTTGCAAAACCGCTTTCCCAATGCCGTAAAATTTACACGTCGCTCTTCTTTTATCATCCAGAGTCAAGAAAAGAGTCAATTGCTCGAATTTTGTGAAACCAGTAGAGTAATGGAAATAAAAACTAACAAATAACTGTACTATTTGAGGCTTTGGAAAAAATGACAGGGTTTTGATAACTTTAAGGAAGACCAGTTGATTTTAAAACATTTTCAATTAAACTTGATAATGAAAGTAATATTTGTGTAACAAATTGATATTTTACTCATACTATATTTTTTTACATCTATTTCCATCCGAATATTCGTTCCTATTTCCTTTCTATTTGAGATAAAATTTTATCTTTTAGAATGGTACAGTATAATCTCTTTACTTTTTACATTTCATGCAAGTAAGACAAACAGTTAGCAAATCTAGCAAATAAAATGGAAAAATAAAATGCTAAACTAAGAATACTTTTGAAGACTCTAAACTTATAATTTAATAATTTTCAAATGATTTCAAGTAACAAAATAAATACACACAAATTCTGACATCACAAATGTCTTACAACTTGAGATGTCAAAATTGTAGGAGGGAAAAATTGCATCAAAAAGTACTATATTTTATAATAATCGCGGACGAAGCTTCCAAAACAGTATAAACTCCTATACGTTGTAGTAAATCGTAATAAATTCTTAGTAAAAACTGCACTTTTCTCAACTTCATCACTCTTGCCTTTCGAACAAAACACCGTCGATCGGGTGGTTTGTCAAAACAATTTCAATAGACAGTCATTTCGCAAACCTGCGTGCATCCTCAGAGTGCACGCTTAATGCACGCTGGGAATTGTCCCACGCGACGCTCGTGTCGTCCGACGAACTAAGCTCGGCGATCGCCATCGTCATTTTCGCTCAAACTTTACTTTTTGTTATTGTTACGCACTCACTTTCCCGACGCTATCTCTCCCGGCAATCAACTCGAACGAGGTACCGTATCGCGCATCGGAACCAGAATTACACGCATTACGTCAATGAAATCGGCCCGCTAAGTATCGTTATTAGCGTTGCGCCGATTGGGCACACTGTTGCCCCGATAAGCGTCTAACTCGTGAATGAACTTTTCGCGCGCCAACCTGCAATTTACCGGGATTTCTCGGAATGGGTTCTGTTTCGCGTTAAGACCTTCTCCCGACGAGGAAAATATAAATTTGTTCAGCTGGTTTGGTTCTGACACTGTTTCCCATTGTCTGAGGGGCAATTACGTTTCTGTGGATGGTTATGGGTGTCTGTTCATCTTTCGTCAGGTGTTTAACGATGTTATCGTGGCATTGTGCTTTTTTTGGTCGGTCGTTTTAATAAACGAAAGTGGAGGACTGCGGTCAGTAAAATAGATCAAACAGTTGTACCCGCATTGTTAAATTGAAGGGACAGGTGATATTGAACAATTTTGTCAAACGATGGGAATTAGTCTAGATGATTTTTTAAGGTTATAGTAAGTTTATTCTGCTTAAAATGAAATTGTACTGTAAGAAAAGAGCATGAAAAAACATTTAGTGCGAAACAAGAAGAAATAAAAAAATTCAGTTCAAATTGCAGTTTTAAATCAAATGTATATTAATTTTTCTAAATTTATTTGAAATTGTATTTGTTAGAATTTCAAATTATTATTTATTTATTTAGAATGAGACTGAATTATTATTAATTAAGTCTCATTAAACCATTTTGACGATATAAATGATACTATTTCTTCCAGTAGCTTCCTGTATGATATATTTTAAAATTAACGTCAATTTGTTTATTCGCCGTCGTAATATTCGTAATTAAAGTATTAAGTAATTCATTAAGTACAGACATATTTATATAACGATATGAGTGTCGGAAGTCATGTTTTTAAAATATTAGGTTGCTTGACTAAATGTGATTTTCGTGACATAATTATTTTTAATTATATTATACAATTGCCATTTTGCAACGACCACTTCGATGTAATTAGAAAATAGAAATCACCGTTTTGCCAACTAAATAAAAAACTGATTTTTCATGACAATCTAAATTCAATTAACAATTTACAGTTGACAATAGTAAAATAGATTCTCAATTAAATAAACTCAATTTTGCTTGTTCCATTCAGACATTCTCCGCAAAAAGCCAAGAATGTAACCGTTTGAAATTTACGAAATAAAAAATGCTCCACAAAAAAGCCAGATCCGCCACATCGCGTGTCATTACAGAAATATGGCTTCCGACATATATCCCATTACCAGACACCATAATAATTTTAATTACCCTATTTGCGAAAATAAAAATTGAACCCCCTCGAGTCTTAACGTTTCACATTAAAATACTTTGCTAAACAACCTACATCAGTTAGACTTTAATTTAAGTAAATAAATTATAATGGCATTCAGTGATTTCACTGATATAATTCTCCGCAGCATAGCTACACGTAGAGCAGTTCTTAGGATTCATATATATTTAATGCAGTCTTCGCCTCTTATAACGTGCACTAAATTCGATTAACTCCCAATCTCATAAACATCTCAGGAGAATCGTTTTCGAAACGTTTCCTACACAAAATTAAATCAACCCTCAACTCTTATTATTCACAAAGAAATTCTCTACTTCTGACTAGAAAAATGTTCCTACATTTCCATCGTGTTTCCTAATTAAAAATCCTTTATCTACATTTCACGACTGAATTGTGCTGTTCAATTAAGAACGTATCATAGTCCAAAGGGCTTTTTTCCATTCTAAAAGGTTACAAGTTTTCTCGACAAAGCGCAATTTTCTTCCCGCATTTCCATGATGCTTTCTGCATTTTCTTTCTTTTCCTCGCGGTCCTTTGAGTGACACTTTTCGTCCGCCCCAGAGGGACGTGTGACTTCAAAGTGACGCGAAGTGACGTCCTCCGCGAAGTACCTGTCGCAGGTGTCGTGCCTGCTGAGGAAGTAGCGCATTCACACGGGGCCGTAACATCAAGGGCGACTTTCCTCTCGGCGCGCGAGTAAACTTCCTTTCATCGCGTCCGGAATCGTAAGTGTCGCGTGCAATTCGACCAAAGCGACCTAAAAATGCGTTGTTAAAAAAGGCTACATTGGGTCGGGAGGGAACAATGGCGGTTTTCTTGTGATTTCCTCCGTTCCGGCTTATTTGTCATCACGGTTTTTTCAGGAGAGGAAACTGGCGACATTGTTATTTAAGGGAATTTGGGTTGGATTTAGAGGGTAATATGGAAAAAAAAGGAAAAACGATTTGTTACAAATGGATATATTTATTTGTAAAAAAATAAGTTGAGACATTTTTTATTTGAAATAAAAACTTGAATAATGAGCTTCTAGGTCAGCTGAAAATTAGCTCTGTTTCCTGTTTTAAGATAAAAACAACTTTTTAAATGAAAAAGAAGCACTTCGTCCCAACAATTTGTTAGTTTCCTTCGTCCTACTTTTTTTATAAATTTTTGTTTCTGAACCTGTAAGATAAAAATGCCTCATACATTCCACATAATATATCGTAAAAAAATTTAGTTCTTATCCAAATTTCGTAAAGTTTAATTTACTAAATTATTTAGATAAACAGCATCAATGATTTTAGTACACCTAACTTACTGTTTCTATATTTGTTGCACAAAATAAGTTAACTCAAAAAAACATAATTTTTTGACTGAACCCAACCACATAAACACCAACAACTTCAATCGGGTCGTCAACATTTCAAAAGCGTTATTTGCTAAATTGCATACACTTTAATCCCCGCGTGCTGTCCGTAATTCGATAAATCAATAGGATAAAACGTAAACAAAAAGCGCCCGGGAGTAAGAGACAGAAGCGACGCTTAGATGAACGATGAGAGGGATGTTGCGGTGACATTTAATGAGGATGTACTCGTATTATAGCATCACGTAGCATGCTTGTTTTGCGTTTCAGCAACGCCATTACACTAATTGTCCCGTTGTGGGTGCAACCAATAATGTGCCAAGGCTCCATTCGAATATATCTATTTCCGACCTACTTCGATACCTTCGTGTCATGCCAATCTCGACTGAATTCGAGCTCGGCACTGGGTCCCGCGGATCGTTCGCATTTCGCCGTTCGAATTTCCCGCTCCGCGAAATCCAAACTCGTCGCAGCTTCGTCGCGCTGTTTTGTTCCCACCGACTCTTACGCTAATTCCAACTTATGCAACCGGTCATGCATATTTGGCGGTAAATCACACGAAATTGAATGCAGTGTCTTGTTTTTATTTCGCCCGAGAAAATAATGTTCCATAACTATAATGTTATAATTAAACTAATTTTGTAAACATACATTTTTAATTAGTCAGCGCATAATTTAACTTTAAAAGGTCCTGACCAATTTTATTAAACCGTTTAATGTAGTAGAAAACTTCTTCAAGTTGTAATAAAACTTGCTAAAACTCCATAACTTTTAGTTAGCTCTAAATAATTTTGATATGCCCTACGCAAAAATGGCAAACCAAATTTTTTGATAACATTTTTACGTCGGTTAATTAAATTTTGTAACGCTGAGCTGTTTTCTTCGGAAACAGGCACTGCGCCCGTGTAATTTCGCGCTGTGGCGTTACATAAGAGAAAACAGTTAAACTTCGTACGCGGAGTATTTAAATTTTAAGACACGTAATCCGCTATATTATCAACGCATGAATGCGTGACAGCGTTACGTTACGTTCTAGTAGTGCGAATTATGAACCATGGAAAGGTCAAGTTTTAATTCTATCGTACCTCAAATGCCGCAGCCTTTGAATTTCAGGGCGTTAAGTCACCCGAAATTATATAATATCGATTATGTCGGAATGCGTGCGTTTTGAAAGTTACGAGATTTTGTCGTATCTCATTACGGTTAACGGTACTTTTATCCTTTGACCAATAATTATTCGAAACATTTGCATATATTCAATGTGCATGTTTCTTTCGTAGTTTTCAGCAAAAATTAGCAAATTAGTACCGAAATGTAGAATATAAGTATTGCTAAATATCAGTTGCATTATTATTATCAAGTATTTAGCATCTCATTACTAATTTTACTCTATTTTACTGAGATGCTAATAATTATATTGTAGCATGCTGATTACTGCATTAAAATAAACATTAAAATAAACTTATAAGTATAAACATTTATTTGCAGTGAAATTCCGCAATGTACTCTAATATTAGTTTGTTGCTTAGATCTTTATCGTTTGATTGAAAAATGAGCAAAGCAATGCTGAATCAATTTAGGAAGAGATAAACTCGATGGCTCGGAAGAAAAAGTCTACTGTTCAGATTGGCAGTGAAAAAGTCCACTTTTCAAAAATTTGATAGACTTTTTCTTCCGATCCATCAAACTATTCGCCGAAAAAATGGAAATCGCGTCAGGTTGATGCTGACAGCGTAGCCCAAACCGTTCCGGTTCCCGTTCCATTTCCGTTTCGCTGCCGCGTGCAGACGATAGTACCAGATGTAGATCCCGGTACGCGTGTATTAGATGCCACGGTCACGCTAGGTTACACTACACAGTTCCGACGTAGCACTGTCGTCTCGCTGCTGAACAGTGCGATACGGTCGAATCACCCACTGTGACGCTTAACCTCTTCAGACAATTGTTTACAAGTCGCTTTCTCGATAGCCACCGGCAATAAAGAAATTTCGTCATTGCCGTAGGTGCAATTACAACCGACGATGAATGTGTTGCGCTGGCTATTCATGAAAAAGAGAAACAACCAAAATCGCGAAGACGCAACTTCATTCAGTTTCATCAATGTAGTTTAGGAAAATGTAGCAAAATGACTGAACTGAAGAGGCAAAATGAAGAGCAAACTGACTGAAAATATAATTTACAGTAAGAATATTTATTTAATATCTTAGAAATATACTTTTGCAATGTATGTGTTTCTATTTTTCTTTGTAAGTTTAGTTACTTTTTAAATAAGTTCCTTTTAGCAAATATCTGCCCTAACAAACATACCTCTAAAACCCGTAGATTCGACGTGGAATCTACGTCAAATCTAGGTCCAAATGTTCCTCCACGTAGAATCCACATGCATTCCATGTTCAATGTCTATATGGGTGGTAAAATTTAGCAACAAAGTTTAAATTTCTTAAATTATCCAGTAAATTCTAGCAAAATGATCTAGTGAAATGCGTACATTGTCCAGCGAAATTATAGAACTATGTTGTAGCAAATTCCTAGCAAAATGGATATCAGGAAAACCTGTTGAAAAGCGAAAAAACAAAAACGCGATTAGAAGGTCCTTTTTATCCAATACTCGTCGACTTATTAATCGAGCGCATGACTTAACGCAAGCATTAATTGCGGACACCTGAATTAAAAACGAATTTTGCAACGTTTTATTGAAACGCAGCTCCAGTGGAAATTGCTATCTCGGATCTAAACTTCGACTGCGACTGCAACGCGGCGGTTGCAAAAAGCCGTAACATGTGGCTAGTTGCATTTTTTGCGTCGAGTTTGTGTTGCAAAGTGGCACGCACTGTCGGGAACGTCGATTCGAGCGGCGCAAATCCCCGTCTGGTTATTATTGACGAAAGTCGCCGTTAATGCAAATCGTTAATTTGATCGGCGATCCGCGCCAATCAACTTTTCATAATCGCCGCGAAATCGGCGGTAATCGTCTTCCCGCGGCGAAATTTCGTCGGAGTTACGCACTCCATTGTCGCAACTGGGGGTCTCGCAAATAACTGTTTATTAAGCGTTTCCACATTCGAAACGAAACGCCACCATTTCCTTTGTCATTCAAATGGGCATGAATCGCGGTTAACGTAACATCTCGTGCTATCTTGGTACGATTATTTGCGCAAGGTTGGAACGCAGCTATCGCGCGGCGTAGAGCAATGATAACTTTTGACATTCGAACATCGGTGATAGGAAAATGACGAAACGTCGTGGCATTTCGTGCGTTTTCTACGAATCGAACGCGATTTATGGTGATGCGATTTTTGGGGCGAATTTTTGCAGCGATTCAATTGAAAATGAAATTCTGAGAAGGAACTGTCGTGATGCGCGGGAATTTTCCTCTTTCTTTCCGTGCATTCCACTTAATCGGCGAGTGATGACGATTCGCGCTGGGAAGAAAATTGATTGTGTAATCTAGAGTTGAACTGTTGTATTATCTGAAACCAATTCGTTCTGAACCAGAAGAAAATAGATTGAACAGTTGGAGAATTAATCATCTATATTTTTCAGTTTTTGTGCGAAAAAAGCTGGGCTAATCTTCCTTAAAAAAAAGATGCACATTTGTTATTTTTATGAACTGATTTTGTAGACACTGTAATGTGTAGAAAGTGATATGAAATTAACGGTTTTCAATTTCAGGAAAAGTGGTAATACTGGCTATTTAAGATCGTATAACACATCACGAAATTCGTTAGAAAATAGCGCGGAATTACGCAAGATTTCCACTTGTGCCCGAAGACAGTAAAATTACACAGTTTAACGTGTAATTCAGTAACTAAATCTTTGCACGAGATCAGGATTACAATCAGATTGATTGCCATTGATTTTCTCTTCGGCCTTTTGTCAGATTATTTGCGAATCTCGGGAATTTCATTTTTTATCCGAAAACAATAGACGAGAATTAACTGATTATCTTACGTAAATCGATGTGTATTACTATCGCAGTTTGCATCTCAAATTATCGGACATCATCGGTAATTACTAGCTCTTCAATAATCAGACTAATAGTTCGAAACAATATAGATTAACGAGCACTTCAACTTAAATTTCTATGTTATCTTCAAAGTCTCAAAAATGTCAAATACAGTTCTTAATTAATTTATATTAACCAAATGTTATTCTAATCTATAAATAGAATATACCTTAAATCATTCAAAGTAACTCAAAAAGTAATTTGAGTGATATCTACAATGTCTATTCCACACCATAACATTACATCATTTACCTATATTTGTAAAAACCACACCAATCATCCGATTCCAATAAAATAAACGTCCAATTAAAACTCGGAATAATCTGACACGAATTTATTGGTTTAAATATTGCAGTAACCTCTTTGGCGGTGGAAATGTTCTGAAATTTGCATGTGAAGTTGGTATTTGCCGTGTAAATCAATACGACCATATGAATATGAGCATAAAAAATCCGAAAAGATACAGCACAATATTCAGTGTGCCGCAGTATTTCACATTTCAAAGGCACAATGAAACATTGATACGCTCTTTCGTTTCCAGCTTTCGTGGTAAAAATTATTAATAACTCGTCGAAACAAGCGAGTCCCTGATTTGGGTTCAAAGTTAGTGATTTCAATGAAACGTTGTTCGTTAACAAAATCATTTAATTCATTCGTAATTACACATTTTTGCTGCTTTTACCGCAGTTTCGGTTTTCAATTCATTTTTGGCAAACTAACTCATAGTGGCAACGCGAAATCTGCTGATTTCGCGTCTCATCGGGTACTTTTGTCTGGGTGGATGAAACAGCCACAGAGCATTGTTTCGCGAAATATCGCACGATTCAATATTTAGCTGCAAATGCATGTTGTTTTATTCCGACATCGCATTGCAAATATTACTGTTTGTAATGAAACAACGTGTCTTATATACGTAAAATAACAAATTCAAAAAGTTGCAAATTTGAGTAAGTTGCAAATTAAAAAAATCCTGCGCCGTAAAATTATATTAATACAATTTCCATCGAACTCGAGTTTCCATTGAAAAATGCTCCTGAAAGAGATTGCTCGAAAGGAGTCAGACCACTTGGAAGATTGGTTGGAAGAAGACAAAAGTGTCTCGATATTATTTCGAGTCAGTGTTAAGTTAAGGCAAGTACCGAAGATGTCCTTCGAAACAAGTTGAATAGGTTCGAGTGATCTCGTTTATTGAACCACTTCGCATACATTAAAGGCTGAATAAAACTCAAAGCGACATTACAGAACTATTTTATTTATAAACCCGGTAATTTCATGCATTAATGCATGCCACACATTTTTTACAAAACTTATTTATAAACATCTAAAACAGTGCAAATGTCTTTTTACCTGCAGCTAAGTATTGCAGTTTTTTCCAGACAAAAAGTTTCCTGTTTGAAAAAAATCAATGAAAAAATTAATGTTTTTATTTCGAATTAATCCTGTGATTATATCTCTTCTTAAATCCCTAAAGAACTTACTATATTTTCCACATTCTCAATTGGTTTGATTTGTTTAAAAACTTTCTCATAAAAATGCTCCTTTAACGTCGATCAAGCAACACTTGTCCATTTTCCAAAAATTAAATTACTCAATTTCAAAACTATTTAACATGAATATTCTTGGAACTATGGGAAGCATTTTTCGCGAGGATTGCATAACTCGTCGTTTGAGAAGCGCAATTTTTTAACGAGTTTCGTCGCGGAAGGGCTGCGCGCAAAAATGTGTGTGTGCCCTCACTTTTTTCGGCGCATTCCTTTCTGGCGCATGAAGCCGATGCACCGAAACCGCAATAACGGCGGCTAACTGCAGCGGTTCCGTAGATCCGACGATATTGCGTTCAGGTGGCATAATCGTCGAGATCGATGGCCCGCCGACGATGAACAGACGCCGGCATTAAAGTCTTTAACCTCCGCAATGCGCATTAAAAAGGCATGTACTTTTGCAAGAAACGACGTACAACTTTACGGTTAAAAATGCAAGCGTATCGCAGTCGCTGACCCGTTCGCTCAATTTGCAGCGTTTTGCGACGAAATTTAACCAAGTTTCGATTCGGTTGGGGCCAGTGACAATGACACTTTCGGGACTCGAGTGGAAGAAGAACGGCGAGGGAAAAAGTCTCTTTAGCCAGAGCACGATCGAGAATGTATTGTCGAATTCCGGGGCTAATGAATAAAGGCGAGACGGGGAAAATTGAGACAAGGAGTTTTAGTTGGCGAGGGGAAGGGAGGTATTCTTAATTGTGGGTGAAATGGAAGGAAGAGTCGGTTTCGTAGGTCGTTTTTTCGGGAGGTTGTTCTGTAATTTTCATTATAAAGTGAGGGATGAGTGGGGATTTTTTAAAGGAAAAGGTAAATGTTCGTCACGGTTTCTGAGAGGAGATTGTGTTAGTGCAATGTTAGTATCAATTGCATCAATTTCTAGAGAATGATTCAAAATTAGTTTAGTAAATTTCGACTAAAAATTATCGTGGTGTACAATTCGTATTTCGTAATGAAAGTTGTATCTGTTTAGTAGTTAGTAATTAGTATAAAGTAGAATTAGTCAGATAGTACGAGGAGAAAATGATAAGCAAATTAGCATGAATCGTTTTTACAATTTTGTTGTCCTGGAATACTGAAAATGTTTATTTACTTTATAAATTCCAATTACACGGGAAGAAAAATGTCATTGAACGTACAAAAACATGTAAGAGAAGTCAAAATCTTGAAACTAAAACCGTTTTTGAATCAACGGCGAATTACTGTTGATTAGTTGTTCTGTTCCCTATCGCATTAATTTCATAAAATTACATCGGATTCGTTAAACATTTGTAAATTAAATTATGTTCACTAACTCAGTTCAGTAGTGAAGCTAATTTAGCAAACCTGAATAAGTATGATAAGCTGAATTTTTTGTTTCACTAAATGATTTTAGAGATAGTTAGTTACTAAATGACTTTATTTCATTAACTAATTAGTTCAGTAAATTTTGTAATGAGTACTAAATCAAGTTACGAGAACTACATTTTTATGATATTGAATCTAATATTTAGTTACTCAAATGAAATGGTTTGTTAAATGTGATTACTATTAAAAAAATGAACTAAATTTGTATTATACTAACTAAGCTTTTCTCAGAGCACTGAGTTCATAAACACTTAGTTTCCTAAAGCCACCTAATCTCATTTAGTTGTTACCGTCTAACTAAATCTTGAAGTCCCATTTCACAGCCAAAATCAAACTACTTTATTACATTTCAAAATTTCAATGTTATTCCACTGCATTACCAAAGTTTTTAATTCCATCTTATAACTCTCAATGTCAAATCATAAATACTAATACTTATATCCTCCTTTTTTTCGACCCTAAAATTACTTCATCCCACCTGATCCTCCCCTACACAAATTAAAACAATTTCCCAAAAATAACTGCACTGAATCAAAGTTGATCGACGTCCTCCTGCGCAGTTTGACCTGATTACTCGCACTGTTTGATTTGACCGATCGTTTGCTCCGGAAAACGCGAACTGAAAACGATAATATCACTGTAATTCGCAACGTTCCGATCCATTTTTCGCCGGACTGATTGACGGGTAATGCGGACTCGTCCGGCGCGCATTTGCTCGCCCGGTCAAGACGGATGGGTCTCTGTACTTCGAGAGTACTTGTAGTACGACCTCGACGCGTTGCTGCCAAGGTAGTTAGGTATGTGGTTTGCGTGACGTCACTTACCCAAGGTCGGATAATGAACCCGCTTACCGTATTGATTCCGATTCGTCGACGCGGATGACAAACATTAAACGAAATATTATTTGAGGACAAAACAGCGAGAGGACAACGTTAATGGGACGCGGTGGCGTCTGTTCAGTCACTGCAAAATTATCGCGAAAATCTCTCGCTAACGGGAAACGTTGACGATTTCACGTAACTCTGTTTTATATAATGAGCAAAACAACGACGATTTCCTTTTTACGATCCGTTTGCGATTTATGGAACGGCGCATGTGGTCGGCGTTCGAGAAAATTACACCGAGAAAGATCCTTGACAATTTAGATGAGTTTCACTGGCGATGTGATAAAATCCTACTTGGACTAAAAATAATTGGGTTTTGAACCAATTATTTTTAATAATTTAGTGATTTTCTAGATTGAGTTGCTAAGAGACACGATAGTGTCTTTGGCCAAGTAAAAAATGTCATTTCTACTAATTTGCCAATAACTTACTGAGAGGCTAAATTTACTGAACTAGTGATTTTGGAAACATTGTTTAATAGGTAACTTTGAAAATATGGTATAGTTTCTAAATTTAATAATTCTGTGAACATCTACTATGTTTTAATTTATTATCTAAATCAATAATTTTTTATCTAAATCAATAGACTAAAAATTTAGTATATTTAGCTAATTTTCGAAATTTACTAATTATTTGATTTTCTAACTTTACTAAAGTAGAAATTTGTTAAACCGCCCAATCTACTAAAGATTTACGTTTCTCAGTATTTTTCTCAGTAACTTTTCTCAGTATTTTTCTAAACATTGCTTATTACATTGCCGATGCAATTTCACATGGATTTCTTTCAGACCGCCTTCGTTTCCCAATCAAAACACTCTCGGAGATGGTGTAAAAAATTGATGGACACTTTGATTTGATGTCGATCGAAACGCGGTTCGAAGGGAAGAATGAATTGGCCAATTATAAAATTACGTAGAAACTGTAACCGCCGGATGGAGATAGCAACACTTGCGCGTGCAACGCGCGCCACGATTGGCAACGAGATTGATTTGCGGAATCGATGGATTCTTGGCGATAAAAAGGGAGAGGTTGCGCATCTGACTTAGCTTTCGAATTGAAATGTAAGTGCCCGGTTAAGGTAACCGCAAATTTGATTTGCCTTCATAAATGGGGATGAAAAAGACTAACCTAGTTGTGCATTTGATTACATCAGAAATGCTTAATTATTTTTATACATATTTTTACATATATTTGTAAAAACATATTTGTGGATAAATGTTGGAATGGATTTCAAGTGTATCCAATGTATTCGAACATTGTATAAACCGTTGCAACAATCTACCTGATATATCCAAACATTGTGTCCAAACATTACATACAACATTGCATCTAAACATTGCATTCGTATTGCAAAAACAATACGTTGTCTAAAATCGACGAAATTTGTCTGGATCAGACAAGTGAATATCTAAATCATACAAATTATTTTGTCAGTGAATCAGCCAATGTTCGACCTATAAATCCAGCAAAAATCACATGTCCTCGACATATTGTTTAGTACATAAAAAGAACCATGTTTTGAAATATATATCCCCAATCGTACAGACCGATCGGTCTAATTGTACTCGCGATTTGCGATGTCACGAAAAGCCGGAAAACGGAACATATGAACGAACGAGAGCAACCCTTTCAGCCGGATTCGTGTCATTGCTCGGGTTTGTTAGCCGAACTATTTTCGTGCGCTGATCGATTCGAATCGCGAGATGCAGCGGTGCATCAATTATGAACGCGATCGCGAGATAGTTTCTCTTTTCACGAGCGGAAAGGTACGGCGTACGGGTACGCGTTGGTCGATAACGGGTGTGTATATTTAAAATCACCGGGGGACGCTCCTTGCGACGAAACGCTGTCCACCGCGCCGCCGTTCGAGGCGGTTGTTGATCCGAGCTAATTTTCCGACTTAACGTTCGATGCGCGATTATTATGGAAATTGAAGTTGCGCTTCGAGGGCCGAAATAGTTTGGTATCGGTTTGCGGAAAAGTTATGGGTTATGTTTGGCAGGTGTTGGGGTGTTGGATTCTGGTGTTTAGTTTGAGGATTACCCTCCGCAATGGGTAAATGTAGATATTGATCGATGGGTTTCAGTTATAGGGTCTAATTAGCATTGGCTGAAGTGAAACGATATTCATGGAAAATTTAAATTCGATGTTTAAAGTAAAATTGTAGCACTAGAGAATGAAAGGATATTTTGAAAATGGGGCCACGATGATACATTTTTGATGATATTGAGATGGTGAAATAAAGAATCTTATGAATCGAATTCTTTGTACTGAATGAAGGATGATTAAAAAAGATTTTGAAATATCAGACTTACATTTCTCTACTCGATGTCCTTTGTGAAGCAAAATGTTTCCAGTATTTACTTTTTTTACTAACAGAAGAGCCGAAAGGATTGGTAAAAAATTTACTTGGATCGCATCGAAAATGGAAACGTTTGGCGAAACTTCAGCGACGTAAAAGTTCACAGTCACTCGCAGGAATTGTTTTCGATCGAATCCAACCACCAATCCTCCCGCAGGCACAGAGTATTTTTATCGCAGGAATACTTAAGTTAACAAAACTAACAATAGCAGTACTTTGTCCCTTAAGATCAGCCACCACCGAGTTTGCTTATCACGGACACGTGCGGCACATTTGAATCCCTTAAAATAAACTCGACTCACATTTACGTTAGAAAAAGTTCTGTAGAAACAGGCGCGGACTTATGATAGTTCGAATGCTCGGTCATTTCTCAACCTTGATAATTCTGCTACCGAGTCACGCCAACGAATTTTGTCAGCTGCATTAATCACCACTTCGACCACCTAATCCATTCAGCTGTCACCTTTTCGACCTTACAGTCAACGACTCATTGGGATTTTCGAATAACATTTATTTTATTGTATAGGAATTCGTACGTAACATTCGCTTTTTCTGAGTTTTTGATCTTAGATTTTGATAGACGATACCCTTTCAAAAATTCAAAATTTTTTATTCAATTTCAAACCGATTTATACATCAACTCTACCAGAGAGTATATGAAGAATATATAGAATGCAGATAGGTGAAAAAAAATTTGTTTACGAATGTTTAAGCAATTTTCGAATACGACGTTCCCACGTGAAAGTCAGTCGTTTTTTCGATTAAACAATGCAATTTCCTGTTCTAATGAAATTGTTTTTCTCATTGTTTTAGAACGCCAGTAGCAAAGACATGTCCATCCGGTTGCCCCGGCTTCGGCGACAGAAACTACGGTGAAACGATGACTGTCGTTCGGCGCAGCAAGTCGTTGTTTTCGACTCGACTGGGCCGGAGAGATGTTCGCATAACAATGTGAAAAATAATCGTCGCCGGTGCTCACATGGTACTCCGCCTGCGATCGACAAGAACTGGATAACTGTTGTATTATGACGGACTACCTCGATCCGCATTTCGTCCGAGCCCTCTGTCGCGATCCAGAAAGGCGGACGCTTCAGGTGAGAAACGTCAAACTTTAAAAATACTTATCATTTATCAATTTGATATACTTGTTTACAAACTGTTGAAAAGGGTTGTGTCAAACACAAAATCGCATACTTATAGACATCGAACAGCGAATCTATGTGGATTCTACGTGGAAGAACATTTGGACGTAGATTCGACGTAGATTCCACGACGAATCTACGTGTTTTAGAGGTATGTCTTAGGGTTGGTATGATGGAGTTTGAAATAATTTAAATTGAGTACAAAGTCAGATGTTTCAAAAAGTAACATTTTCAAAAATCGTAAGAAGTAAAAAAATTCGAATTTTTTAAAATACTCCAAACATGGTCGTGTTTATATTCGAATTAAATGATTGGCGACTTCTAAACGCGATAATATGAACAAATTTCACCCAAAACCAGTCGGTTTCGTAAAGTGAGTTAATATGAGTCCCGATTTTCAATGTCACTTAAACCATTTTTAACCTACTATTTCCCCGTTTAAAATTTTTACCCAAACAGTTTAACGAAATGTTAATGAAATTGGTTAAACGCCGTAATGTGTGTAATCAGACGGTTTTCAGTTAACTTTGATACACTCTTGACTTTAGCCGATTATTTCTAGAGTTAACGCGGATTAGCGTTGCCGCGTTGTTTGTGTGAGTGAGCGCCACCTGCCACAGCGTCGCGGGCTTTTCTGAGAACGCCAGGCTGATGATAAGCACCGCGCACTGGCATGGCAATTTCGCGATACGCTCACGTGTCGGCTGCTGAGTCGGCGTGCGATTATTAAACGGGCCGTTTCAGAAGGAGCCGCGATAATTGCGACGCGGTTTCAGTTGGAGAAAGAGTTTGCGCGAACAATTGGAGCGGGGTTGAAAAGGATTTTCAACTCTCGTCTTCTTTAAAGAAAAACCATTTATAAAATTATTTTGTACACTAAGCAAGATAGATTATGAGAATAACTAACTGCTTCGTTACTTCAAAAAACTGGAATGGTAAAAAAGAGAACAAAACTATATATCTTTTATTATTCGGAAAATGAGTTATTGTGAGCCTTTTTTGTGAGCCTTTTTTGATTAAAGTTATCTATCAGTAACGTTAAGTTTACAAACTCAATTAAAATAAATCAGTAAAAATGCAGAAAATTAGGTACCTATCTTTCATATCTGCAGAATTATATTTCGAGAATCGCAATCACAAGCTTCCGGATACTTTTAGACCATTCTGCATGCAGTGTGAAAATATTTATTTTTACCTCGGAGAGCTTTTCAATGTGCCATTATCGGAATTTGCATTGGTCGTTGCTGATCCAAGGCAATGTAATTCGATAACGAGGAAGTAGACGTTACATCATGCTGAATTCGACCATTATCTTTCCTAATTCAATTTAAACAACTATCGTAATTTTTCTTCAAGTACGTCATCCAGAATAAATGCCAATATCTATTTAGAGCACTCGCAGCCAAATTGCATTAACATGTTCTACTTTCGGTAATTGCATTTCATTTTGCATTAAACTATAATTGATAACAGACAACAATAACCCCGAATATTAACGTATATGCCACAGTGGATTGATCCAAATGTTCACTGAGAGACATTTCTTGGGAAAAATGTGACAAAACGCATTTGGCTTTCTTTACTAGAGTTTCTGTAACTATTACAATAATTCCTATCAAAACTCTGGAATGATTTATCCAAAGTTTTTGGTAACAGTTACAAAAACTTTAGTATCGAAGGCAAAATACGTTTTATCACATTTTTTATATTTTTTAATATTTTTTTATTATTTTATTTTGTATATAATACATTTTATATAATAAATAAATAATAAATATATTATTTATTATTTTATATATTTCTTAAAACATGAAATGTCATAATTCGACATTGATCAATAAATTTAGCAATTTTCTTCATATTTAATTTGAAAACATGTCATTGTGATTTTCTTTCGGTTCTTCCTATCTATATGGATAATTATAATTAATACTTTTACACGAAACAATGCAGTATGAAAAATTGCATAAGAAATTAATTTCATTTTACAATAATACCTACATACATTTCTATTATTCGTTCCAAAAAATGGTTTGTTAAAATTCAATGATATGATATATTAATTAACTAAATAATTCCTTTATCTTTGAATACCCAAATGAAGTTGCATTTACAGTAAAGGAATAATATGCACAAAAGTACATTCGCTTATTCAAATTTTTAATGAGTAATTTAAAAACAAATTTTAATAAAGTTAAAGACAATTTCAAATAATTGTTTACACCAAAACTAACAATGCTTATTTAATTATTGATAACCAAAACTCGTTAACTGTAGTTAAACAAGACCATACATCTTGCTGTCTTCGTACGATTATTAAATCCCTCGCACAAATTGGACGCCATAAATTCAATAGCCAACAGTTTTCCCCGATTTGAATACATATATTCCTTTCACGAAAGCGCCGGAAAATGCCTCCGCCGCTCGAGGTGGTCAACTTTGAATTTGTTCCGCGGATGTATCAAATAAAAGGACATTGTGTCCCGGTGTGATTTGTGTGCTGCATTTTCCGTTCGGAAATGACTCCTCGAGGACAAATTGCATCAAGACCATTCAAGAACTCGGGTATTCCTTTGAATAACATTATCGGCGCATACCGTCTGGACGACTTTTTTTCGAAACTTCCACTACGCTGAACAAAAAGCGGAAAAACGTTGACGTATTTAACATTCATTATTTTACCGATTACACGCTTACCTGTTACAGGTAAAAAGCCGAACGTGCCGGTGTCGTTTATTTGACCAATTTTGCTAAAGTCATTGCTGTTCAATTTAACGTAGACGCGAATGAAATAATTAGTCTGGAGGTTGAAGACATCGACCAAGACGAGTAAAAAGGGGAATCGTGACTGGAAAAAGGATTCCCCGGGCATTCTATTTTCTGCGTGCTTTGCCTTTACATCCATCACCGGCAACTAATTAGTAATCAGCGTGGCCATTTGATTTACAAGACTACACTTTCCGTCTGCATCTTCTTATCGCTTTCCTCCCGCGGCCGTCTGCAATTATTTTCACAACAAACTTTCCGTCCGTTTTCAAAGTAGCTCCTGATGAATCGAGTTCGCTTCAATTGATCGAAATCTATGCCATCTGCATACATTATAACAGTTAATTATAAAATCGCAACCGTTTTTAATGCAATACGAGTTGTAATTAGTGTTACGTTTTGTTAATAATTTATATTAAGTGGACGGTTAGAATATACAATAATTGGAACTTTCATGAACGATAAAAATTATGAAAAGCAATTTAGTTTGGTAATTTAATAAATATGTCCTTATATATATATATAGAAATAAAAAATAAAAATAAAATAAATTTAATAAAAGGTATATTTAAGCAATATTTACTATTGCGCTGCTTTCATTAAGTAATTACATTCATTAATTGATTAAAAGTTGTTATTATATTAAAATTATTCAAGGAGTATTTAAAATGTTAAATGTTCAACATTGTCTTATATAATTTACATATATCAATTCTGAATAGCCGAAATGTCGAAATTTTTATTTTCACTTTTTGTTCCTCGATTCTCAATCGAAGCGAACAAATCTCATAAGAGGTGCTTTGTTAACACAGATAACGATCTAAATGTGTGGGTTTTCGATTGTCTTCGCAAAAAATGACAATGTATTGACGAAACTATGATTTTGCCCGGAGAAAAGTCAGCGATGATTGATATTGTGACATTTGTGGTCAATTTTTTGTCGGGCGCCTATCGCGATTAAATGTCGCATTATCGCGTGCATCTGGTGTAAAACAAAGATCGCGGCGGCATCTCCGGAGATACGATCCTAGCGCCAAGGTCGGCCGGTACTCTCGTTGCTCCATTTTGCATCAAGGAAGCAATAAAATGAAGCCGAAAAAATGCCAGAACGACGCCTATCCCGAGCAGCAGATCGCTCCGCGTGCATCCGCACTTTTACACATTTTTTCACCGAACTCTTCGTATTTTCTGGTACTGCAATTTACAGTTAATTAACGCTATGTTGTATCACAAAAAGGACTTGAGTATGATTGGCGAAATCAACTAAATACAGTTACTCTGCAACCAACTTTGCACACCTTCAATCGCTCTATATTGTAATTTTTTATGTTGAAAATTGAGATTGAAAATTAATAATAAATTGCAATTTAATTTGCAAATTAAAAGTAACTAAATTGAACATTACATTTAAAAAATTGACAAATATTGAACGTTAAATTAAACAGATTGAAGATCATTTAAAATTGAAAATGACAATTCAAGTTTGAAAATTTAAATTGTAATTTGAAATTACAAATTGAAATTTAAATGATATTTGAAGTTAAAATCTGATAATTGAAATACAAAATTTAAACCAAACTAAAAATTGAAATTTATCAAACTGAATTTGATAATTGACTTTGAAATTGATAATAGACATTTTCTGGTGAATTATCACACCGTAATTCATCGCACATAATTTATTTTGAAATTATATTCAATAACGTCGAAATTATAATTTCATAGAATTCAAGAGAAGACGTCATATAAAACATATGTTTGACGTAGTGATTACGGTGGTTAGGGGTAACATAAAAAGTATATATACTCTATGCTAAGCGATTCGAAAAGCGCAATTACCGTTCCGCCGTTTTCGAGTGCAAAGACAAAAAGAACGTTTCCATTCAGCAGCTCGAAACGAGCGGAAGACGGCACGTGATATATTGATCGGAGTAATGAAACGGCTTATGGCAAACAGATGATGCAGGAGCGCTGAATGGGAGCGTGTACAAATTCATATTTATCGCGGACAAAGTGGCTGCGAATCGAAGGAATGTAAGTGTTAAAGCAGCATAATGATCGCGGGGCAGAACGGTACTTGAGTCGAGTACGGCACGAGCTAGCATTTCTTCCGCGCGGTGCATAACGCGCTTAACGCGGAACGGTAAATAAGCGGTGCGCGAAAATCCGGTGAATTATATTGATTGGAAAAATACACGGATTGGAGTCAAGTTGCGCCGTCGTTTTCGCGTTACGAATCGCGCCAATTCATCGCTGAACAAATAATGTGGAATTCGTCGGCGAGAAACAATTGGATTGCAGTGTACTTTTTCTCGGATTTTCCTGTTGGTTTCTTTAATTAAGTTGGGAAATTTGATAAAGTTTGAGGGTGGAAGAAATATGTTGAAGGAAAATAATAAAATTAAGGGAATATTTAATTTTGTATTTAACAGAAAAAACATTGACTTTAATTTTTAAATTTAATGTTTAAGAATTAAAAGTTGAAACTTCAGTTGAAAGTGATTAATTTAAAATTTAAAACTGCAAACAAATATTACAAAATAAAAGTTGAAAATATACAAATTAAAAAAAAATTACCGAAATTGAAAAGGGCAAATAAAAACAGAAAATGAAATTTGAAAAAGGTTTACACATCGAAACCTGAAAATTTAAATTTTAAAAATCACATTAAAACACATTTCTACGTTAACAATCTGTCGTATTCCAATTTCAGTGTTTTACCAACAGATTCTTTTTCCCATGCATAGCCACGCGGATTTCGCCACGATTCGATCGGTTACTGTCGAAGTATCGACAGTTTCGACTCGACGAGTTTTATTCAATGAAAAGACGCGTCAGCCGGCTAGACAGTTTTTGCATAACTCCGACGCTATCTCGGGCAAATAGAAAAATTGAACGTATCGCGTTTGTCTCGTAATTATTTCCCGGTCGGCTGCGGGAGCATTAAAATTGTATCAATATTGATAAAGGCCGCTCGCGCGAATCGCCTTTAGAACGAGAACGGTTTTATCTAATTCGTTCGCTACGCGCACCGAGGGCCTGCACTGTACTTCCACGCACTATAGTCACATGTACTTTCGATCGCCAAGTGCCACGCAACGTCGCGTGGTTTTAACGAAAAGCCAATGCGACGAGAAAAATTCGTCGCCGGCGAAGGTTCAGACGTCAACTTTTGATAGCAAACAGGGTCTCGAATTATCTACCCCTGGCTCGTGTTTCCGGGGGGAAAAAAGTTGCGTTTGCGATACACTGGAGTATGATTGACTTTTAAAGCGCTTTTTGTGATGGGAGATGAAAGCGAGATGGTGGAAGTTACAAAGCTGGAAATGGTGAATAAGGAATAGTTAGAGAGAGTAATCAACTTTTTTTTTAGATTGAATTTGGATGGTTGAATTTTTTTGTTGAAGGTGGGTATTGTACGATGACATTTTGGGGGTAGTTAATAAAATATATGTTTTTGCAGGATTTGCAAATCATCTACTATGGACTTCTCGGACTGGAAGCACTTCGGCCGTGCAGAGATTCAATTCTTCGAAACCTGTGTAAAATTGTTCGATACGAGAGGCACCACGCTAATCACGTGTTGTACTAGTAAGTTTTATAATTACTCAACTTTATGGTTAATTTTTTGTTAAAAATGTACGATTATCTAAAAACAATTTTTATTCCAAAATGGAATATAAAGGCTGTTGTCGAAATTGTGTATAAACCATTATCAAAAGATTATTTTTCAGATTGTGGTAAACATGCTATTCGTACTTGTTTTATTATTTCCATCTGTAAAGAAACTCTGGAAAGTATTTGAAGAAACGTATACATTTTTTAAAATAAAAACGGGTAAATCACTTTAAATATGCAATTTGACAGTTTACTGAAAAAAAGTAATCTATAAATCTGATAAACTTTCATATTAACTTCCTTAATTTGTTCAGACTGTCTAACTTATCCACCAATACACGCCGTGTTTCACCAGTGTAAACAATAACAAAATCCACGTGGTTTTACAACTCGTAGTTCATCGTTTCCCCGCCAGGAGGCTCTGATCGTAGTAACCTACGAATTACAGATAACTACGTTATCGACAACCAGTCTTAGTCGAATGACTCTTCTATACCATCACCGAATAATCGTCGATAAAGTAGATTTCTCTATTACTCTCTACATGTGGTACAATTAGTTTTACTTAGATGGCCCCACTTCTGACTAAATTTCAAAATAAACATTTGGTCGATTGAAATTGTTTGCTACTGTACCAAAAGAGATGTTCTTCAACTAAAAACGGCAAACGCTATAATTATTTCAAAAGATGCGGGTCAGTTTATAATATTTGCTATTACGTGCATAGAAGACTTATGTAAGCCAAAGTATTCCGCATAGGGCTTATGTAATAAAAACAAACGTAATGTAGGCAAAGTAGTCGGATGAAGCATCTTGTGTGCAATATGGGGTCAATGTAGCGATATTTAATTGAATTACGCAAACGTCAATAAACACCTCAGCGATCGGCTGTTATTTCCAAACGCACGTCGAATCGAAAAATGTTACTTTTGCTTAGAGTAATTGCAATGCATAATTTGTGGCTGAGAAGTTATATTCGTTAGATCATTTATGTAACAGTGATAGTAATATTTTGCATAAAATAGACGTTATATAGCATGAATATGCGAATTTACTTTAATATCTACATAAGTTAGTGTTCATTTTGTTAAATTGTTACTTGTTTTGTAAATAATCAATTATACAGCTAAATGACGTGGGAAATGATCGTTAAAATCGTAAAATACTTGGATTGATTTATTTTCTTGATAAATTGGCTGATTGTACGTGAAATTATGTTAATAAAGATAAATGGTCATTTCTGAACTAGTTTTAGTTTACATTATACATATTTATAGAAGCAACTGTTAAAATAAGATAAAAAATTTCAGTTAAAGTTCTGATTTTTCAAGATTCTGGATGAATTCCCACATTCACAGAAAAATAAGTGTTTTCCATTTTTACTTCAAGACTTGATTTGTTAGACTTCTCCAGACATTTTTAAAAACATTTATGGATTTCTGAACATCTTTTCAGAAATAGTAAGTCACACCTTTCCAAACGTCGTCAGATATTTTACCAAATATTTTTTTTCACATAATCTCAATATATCAAAATAATAACAAAGTCTCAATAGTATCAAAATGTCTAAACAATATCATTCCAGCGGTTAAACAAACTATAAAGTCTCTTACAAAATTTCACCATATCATCATCATTTTTCTTGCAAATCTTTTAACCCAACAATTCCGGCATGTCGACTAAAAAAGCGTTCCCCAACAAATTCATCCGCGTCCGTGACGTGGCATTCGTTCGGGCTCGCGCATGCATATGCATACACGTGCACGGAGAAATCTCGACGTTCATTTTCGTTTTATTTCCGCGCGTCCGTTTTCCCTATCCATCTCGAGATACGCGTGAGATACACGTGCGCAAAAATGCGCGCGCACGGCTCGACGCAGGTGACGACATCCGGCTAGCGCGTATCGGCGCCGCCGCTATCACTTTTGTTTGTCCAGTTTTTCGCATCGCGCTCGCTTCTTCCTCATTCCGCATTCACGTGACCCTTAAACGTTCTTCAGATTGTTCATCAGTCACCGTCGAGGGAATCATAATCATCGGTGCTTACGCGTCGTTTTTCTGTTAATGATAATTTGTCATGATGAAAGGCTCATACACGCGCGTTTTTGCCACGCGGTGTATCTCGTGGCTTTATGAAGCCAGACTGCAGAACGGCGAATAAATGACGCTGGGGCTCTTTAGACGCAGCAAAATACGGAGGAAAACCGATTTCTGGTCGTAATTGTTGGCAGAAATGCGCGTCTTCTTATTAGTTTTTATGGTAGTCGGAGAGTTGCTCCGGTAGAGGGCGCTGGGTTTCTCACAAGAGAAGTTGGGGAGGAGAATATGTTTTGGGAAAATGAAACATATGGCTTACATGGGGTAAAGAAAAAATTGTATGTGGAATTATATAAATCATGCATGACCACATAGCTATTTATCTAACTTACATAATTATATATAGTTGATGTAATTATAATTATCAGATACTTTATTCATCGTATATCAAAAAGAAATCATTTCTGATATTGTTAAACACGATTAAGAATAAGAGAAAGAAGACACGAAATCCACTTTGAGCCATATAGTTTCATTTTTAGATGGGGAATCAGAAGAGGTCAAGGGTGCACTTCGTTAATTCAGTTTCTGGCACTTTTGGAGTGATAAGGGAGGTCGGAAGATTGATCTCGTATGGATTTGGCGAACTAATAATACGTCTTTGTTCCGCGAGATTTTCAGGGGTACTTTCGGCTCAGTCGATAGTATGTCGTGTTAATTAAATAGGAGACAAATTTATGATGACAAGAGTTCTTCCAAGTTAAATAATTAAATGTTTTTAAAATTCTCCTTGCATACGATCATAAAAGGATATTTACAGTATAATTAAAATTGCTTTATCTTTAATAATTACATGCTGAAAATCCGAAAGAAATTACAAAATCTCAGAGTTGAGTCTATAAAAGATTTTATCTAGTTTTTCAAAATAAAATTTGTAATATATCGCACACGGAGAAAAAGAATACAAGATTTTCCAATATATTGTAGAAAAAGAGGATTCTATGTCGATAACTATAGACATTATGAAGAAATTCGTGAACTATGCCACGTTTAGAAACTCTACATACTTTGTTACCAAGTTTTCAGAACCCTAAAATACAGACTTACAATTAATTGAAATATTTTTTTAAGATTACGAAAATTCTACAAAAAAATTAGTATTCGGTACATGAAAATGTCAAAAATTTATCTTAAATTATAAGACAGATATATGTTTCTTTTTGCGATCCATAAAATTTCGTACACTTTATCTGAACGTCTAATGTTTTTATTCGGATGTCTAATATAGTCTACATAAAGTCCTGTTTTCCTTAACTACATATGAAAATATACTAAAGTTCTTGCATATCATTCACATACTTTTTTTCTGCGTGCATTATCCAAAGTCACCTCATCTACGTTAAACCATTTTAAAAAAGTTTGAAGGCACTTTATACTTTTCAGAAACTTTACCGGCTTTCATCACTTCCCTTGCATGCATGAAAAATTACTTCTTTTATATATACAAAATTTTGTTAAAATACAATTTGTCTTCTGGAGAGTAGATATTTTATCCCGAACTCACCCCAGGGTGATCTTACTAAAGTATCATTATTTTAAAACAATTGATAGCAGAATGGCGCACAAAACTGAAATATTCGTCTTATTGCGTTGACATAAATCAAAATGCGATTGCTTTCAGCACCGGAGAACTTGCGACCAGCTGGTACATCTTGCTTTCGGGTTCCGTATTCATCGATGGATCCATGTTCCTGCCCCGCTCAAGGTAACGTGCAATTTGTCATTTTTCAAATTCCATGTTCCATCGACCAATGTATATTCCTCATTCGAGGGGAACACACATTGCCACAAATCATGCAAAAATGTTAATCACATGCAAATAAACCATTATTGGCATTTTATTGAATTGAAATGGAATGCTGAAACTCAGTTATATTTAATTATAACACTTCATAAATGTATTATATATATTATAATATATAATATATATTGCATTTAATAAATGACTGACATTTAATAAATGTCAGTCAACTATTTGGCTAACTGCACTGTCGTAACTTATCGAAATTTATGGCTGCGTTCCATATCTGTATTGGAACAAAGAAAACCGTTCATTTTCTTTGCAGAAACCAATACTCACAGCCATAACTCACGATTTCACGAAGGGACGAGACAGATAAACTCTCCAATGACCATTCATTTAGATTAAATTGCGTTTATGACAATTTTCGGCGAAATCAAAGACCGCGCGATAGTTTAGTTGATGCTCGGATGTCTTTGAATCGGGAAAATGTACTGCTGAATAATTTTTAATTTAGCTGTGTAACGCGTTTTATGTAAAATACCGTTGTTGATATTAAATGTCAACCACTTATATCGCGAGAATGTCGTAGATGGCTGCATTTTCATAATGAAAATAGCGATAAACTGATCGGTTTATGTTTTTCGATTATCGATAAAGTTGCAAAATAGGAGAATATGTTTAAAACGTGATTTACAGCAACTAAATATATGTATTCGAAGATTTATAATATATTATGGAACATAAAGCATGGGTATAAAGTGAACATCAAATAATGTTACGAAGTATGTCATTAAACAAATAATATTCATTTTTAAAAAGTAAAATTCACTTTCATAATAGATTCTTTCCAAAGTAAAATATTAAAGTATCATCTAAAGTCTACCGTTTAAAATTGTTAATGTTTCAAACGTAAATTTCGTGGAAGATTCCGATCCGAAGTTGCTTTGACAGATCACTTCAAAATGCAATGAATATCTGAAAGATTTATTCCAACCTCGACAGATTTGCGGCAATCTGAAAATCCACTTTGCGCTCTTGAATCTCCTTAAAGCATCAACTTTTGAATTCGATATTTACCGCGGAAAATTCGACCTAAAAGGCAGAGCTAATGATACCTTTTCTTTTTATTTTTCGTCTATTGAGGTCACTTTTATTTGCTCGGATGTAAATTTTTCCGTAGGCGAAACAAAATTAGCTGATCCATTTCAAATGCCAGCTTTTATAGCTGAACTTGCATGTGCGGAGAATTACTCAAACGGTGGGCGAAGTTCGTCGAATCTTAATGCCAACTTTTTGTCTGGAGTGAGATATGAATTTAGTTTGACATTTCGGACATCTGCTTATTAGTAGTCTGGTTGCAACCCTGGCAGCTTACATTCAGAAATGCAATTGTGCAGTAATATAAGACCTTTGATTGCAGCGCCATCTCACAATATGTATTCATCGAAGACTAATTAGTATCTTCTTATTGATGTTTATTAGTTTTACAAAATAATAGGTTCCTAACTAAATCAATTAAAATGAACTAAAGCAACTAATCTCAACATTCAAAAAGTTTCATTTTGGAGTGAACTTACAAAAGAGTACATTTTGGTGATTTGCAGTTCGGTCACTTAGCAAAATCGCTAAGTTTTGTGAACAATGTATCGAGGAAACTTAAAAAAACAAAGTTTCTTAAAAAACTTTTAAAACAAGAAATTATCCATGAACCTTAGAAAAAACCTGATAATTATCTTAAAAATGATTCTATATCTTCCAACAAACAAACAGTTTCGAGCGAAGATTAAACCAACCATTACTCGAGTGTAATTCCCGGTTGCGCCGATATCAGCATATTTCGTGTTTCGAATGTGGGAAACTGATTATCTGCGGAATTGCTCAAAGTATCTGGATCACACGCAATTAGACATTCGCCTCATATTTCACCTTTTAAATCCGACAGAATATAAAGGAACGCGAAACAACGATAAGGGGATTACGAACCACTTGCAAACTAATTATCCGAAAAAATTCGGAAGCGACGTTTCGGAGAAACGAGTGGGATCGAAATAGAAGCGCAAACGGTGAAATGGTACACCGGAACCAATTTGACCCAATTTCCCGCGTTAAAAGTATTGACTTAGTATCAGTTATCTCCGGCAAAGTAAATTTTTCTCCATTCTTGCCGTTTACCCAGCGCTCCCGCTGTCGCACGCCAATTTCACCTGAATTTAATTAAAGCTGTCATTCCCAATGACGTCACGTCTGCGCGCATTCTTACGGCTGGAAATCCGCCGGAGCGACGATTTTCATTAACAATCAACTCGAGGGCAAACGAAAGGGAACCGTGTTTCCGACGGGAAATGCGACTTTTCCCGTGGCGCGACGCAAGTTACCTTGCGGTTATTGGCCGAGCGGTATCGCGATTTCCGCGGAGTCGGCTAAGTCCGATCGGATTCGGAACGGTGAAAAGGAACGAGGGTGGCGACCTGGAGTGAGCGATAGACAAGCGAGTGAGCGAATGAGCGTGAGAAAAATTCAAGAAAGAGACACGCCGCGGAGGAAATCGCGCGAGTGTGTAGGGAAAATGTCTTGGGAGTTCATGGAGAAAAATTTTTGGTTCAGCTTACGAAATTGTTTTGTTGTTTTAATTGTGGTTCTGGATGGGGAGAGGGTTATGAGGTCCTTGAGATTTATGAACCTAAGATTCTGGGCTTATAAAGGGGTTTTTATTTATTTTATTTTTTATTTATTTTATTGTTATTTATTTTATTTTTTATTTATTTTATTTTTATTTATTTTATTTTTTATTTACTTATTTTTATTTATTTTATTTTTTATTTATTTTATTTTTGTTTATTTTATTTTTTATTTATAATTAATTTTAAATTAAATATTAATATTTAAAGAATTGAAAATACAGAACACATGAACCGTTACTAAATTTTCTACGCATGTTCCATTTTGTTTTGCTATTAAATGATATTCCAATGCTTATTAAACATTTCTATTAAACAAACGTATGTTCTTCATAGACAAGGGTGCATTTCGCCAAAATACTATTTATTAGTACTTGTAAATTTAGCCATTTAAAATTAAGAGGCATTGAAAGTGTTTGGATATTGTAACTTATTGAACGTAAGTAAATCACGACTCGTCGATTCATGTAAACATATATCTTCGTCCGGCGGAGTTAGTGAGCGCCGCAAATTAAGTGAACCATTCATTTTGAATGAAATTGAAGCGAGTGAAACTTTAAATTGACATTTCCACGCCGAATCGATTTGAAGGTAATAAACGTCGACTTTCGTCATTCCAAACATCGGGAAAGTGCAATTTCTGCTTAACTGCAGGAGCAGAACGACGGTTGTAACGAACTTTTTTCATCAGCGCTGACATTGTTGAAACGCTGTATTAAACCCTAATTTCGTTGACAATGTTGATTGCATTGTCCAAAATGGAAGTTCTCGACAGTGCGATGCCAGATGATGAATTGCATCTTATGTTTTTTTATAAGTTGATTCCTTCCGATAAATCATCATCCATCACTCGACCTTTTTAACAAATTATTCTCATGTTGTGGATGAAAAGATTAAATTGATTTAATTTAGGTGGAAAGATTGAGTGGTATCGTTCGGGCGTGAAAGAATTGAAGGATGATTACGTTTGTCGTATTTGACGAAACGAATTTATTGCACTGACCAAATTTGAATTCGGCGATATGTCGTTAAAACCAACGCTTTCCGGCGAATTTGAAGGATAAATAAAAATAATTGAGATGTAAGTGCTTTCGAGATTTATTTATAGAAAAGAAGTAATGAATCATCGGCACAAATGCAGTTGAAAAGTTAATAATCCGAGAGGAAAGTTTTTAACTGAGTTATGGTTCGGTTTGCGATGTAATATAGACAGGTTTTCAACGATTTTTGAACAAATTTAAAGATTTACTTCGGAAACATCACTTTGTGCAAGAAAAATTTTTGTTTGGAAAGGTGGAGAGTTGTGTGAGGGGGGAATTAATCAGCTGATTAACCAGTATTTTGTAATTAAGTAAATAAATATTTTAAAGTGGAAAAACATTTAATCATTTTTTGTTAATCTTTTTAAGGAAGCAAAAAGATTGTAATTTTGTCATCTTTATTTTCATTCAGTTGAAATTGAAAAAAAGGTCACAGGTTTCTGTTATTTTGAGTTGACATACTGCTATTAATATCCTGTGGTTTAATCAATTGCATATTTAATTGACACGAACAATCTTGAAAAAATATTCCATCTTAGAAGAATTCTTTTATGAATTATAAATCGCCTTTTCGGGTAATCAAAGCAATCGTTACGATCCTTTCATTATGAAAAGTAATCTGTAAATAGTTAATGGAGAACTCTTATAATGAAACAGCTTGAGTGGTTCTATCTAGACTGAAGCTCATTTCAAATGAAATGAATATTTTTTGTGCAAAACTGCAAGTCAATAACAAAAAAAAATTGTATTGGAAATGTAAAATATCTTTAATTAATAAATAGTTACAACATTCTTATATTTGCTTTTTAAAATTTAATTTTTATTCTCTTCGGGAAAATTGATTATATACCTAGTGCTTAATAAATTTTTGACAAAATAATTCAAACTGCCGTAATTTAGTGACTTATAATTGACAAACCAATGCTGTTACTAAATCGAATTTGTATAGAACTTTTGTTATAGATATAGTGACTTTATTTATCCTTGATTAAGAGTCACAATAAAGTACGATTCATAAACTTGCTTCCTTATTAAAAAGTATTATTTCGACTCCCTATTTGTCTGTCGGCTGACTTAATTGACTTTATTGTGCGGGGAAGATGCTTTTCTTTTCAAATGATCTCATCTTGTACCGTTCTACTTGAAAAACCTCTCTCTATTTCAACAAAGAAACAATTAATTAATTAATTGTTTACAATAACTATTTCAGTGAACACATCGAAATAATTTTAAACAATTTGTGTTAAATTGGAACTTTTAACTGCATTAAAAAACTAGGTTTCCTACATTTAGTATATTTATTTGTATGTATTACATGCATGTAGTACATCGGAACTAGAAAGGATAGTTTTTGTATTGCACGCAATTTGTTGCTTATGGTGTCTCCTTAATGTATCTTTGCAGTAAAAAAAGTAGCAGCATCGTCCTA
>JABFPB010000718.1:0-32753 GCA_022817645.1 Ceratoteleas bidentatus
AAAACATTGTCCAAATCTCTGATTTGATTATCTCTGCTCAGTGGCCAATATGCAACTTCAAAATTAAATAAATTAACAAATTAAATTATAATCAGAAATAAAAATATGAAAAATTCCCTGACTTCCATCACAATTCCCTGACTTTTCCCTGACTTTTCCAGGTTTTCCAGGTTTTCCAGGTCATTCGCCACCCTGATTACATCAACATTGACCTATTCTCTGAAATTAATCTAAATTAATTATTTTAATAAAATAATTAAAACTAATTTTAATAACCCGAATCTAAAAAACATAAACAACTTTACCATATGAAAATCCAGTATAATATTCAAAATAATCGATTTAAAATAAAAAAAAACATAATTATGTTTCTATATAATTAATATATAATTAACCAATAAACTAAATCCCATTTGAATTTACTCATCCAACTCGCACAAAGCCAACCCTGCCTAACAAAACATGAATGAAACTCGGTTTGGGCCCAAACTCGCATCCCTCATCTCACGAACGTTTCTCGCTCGTTCGTTTCGAAAGTGAACTTTTGAGTCGGCGGATAACGCACGCCTGTTCTGCTCTATAATAGAAGGTGCGCGCGCGTGGGGTTAACGTATCCGCGCAGCGCGCCGGTCTCGTACATGACGCGCGTTAGACGTCGCACGACGAAAACGAATGCGCGCTGCGGTGCGTCGCAGGCGGAGAGCAAAAGAGATCGAAAGTTGGGCCGGCGGGCGGGGCGCGCGCGGGAGGGACGCGCGCACAATAGTTCGTTGCACCCTCGCGGTGCGTCGCGCACATTTTACAGGCACGCCGTGAGCCCGTTTTGCCCTCCCGAAATCTTCGCGTCCCGCCGGCTATGATTCATTCGGCATTTTGTCAAGTGGACGCGCTTGCGGCCTTTCATGTGGACGGCATTTTTTATGATTTAATGGGCTGTTTGGGCTGGCAGTTGAGTGCTTTAAATTAGAAAAATGGGGCCTTAACATTTTTCGACGATTAACGTTTCGGGGATTATAGGAAAGTTGATGCGGGAGGAATTTAAAGAGTAAATGGGATGGAATTAAGCAATTCCCTAAAACATTACCGCTAAAATTTGTTGAGGTAATTGGTGTCGTTGGTATCATTGCTAATTGGTATCAGTTTTTTTGGTCATGCAAATATTTTTTTATATTAATTAGTACAAACAAATGAACTGTGTTTGTTCAATAAAAAATATTTTCAAGTTTTCTTATATTATATTTTTTTTATTCTTACATTATATTTCTCTTAGTTCCAACAAGTTAACTTGAAAAGGAAAAGTCTTTCAGAAAATTACTTTATCTTTCCAATAAATTTTCTCCCAAAAATATAAACGTAATTTTTACTCCAATTTTTGGACTCAATCCACGAAAGAGTGTTATAGGAATCTTTTATCTTCAATATTTCATTATTTAGACCTTCGACTAGACGCAATAGGTGTAAAAGGCAATTTATGAATATTCATTTCGTATTGTACAGGACGTCGACTTGAACGTACTTGAAGTACGGTGCATTTTGCCATGGAAATTCCTTTGCGCGAACCAAACGAACGCTCTGTAACTTGATAAGTTAGTTTCAGCGAACGGCCGTGACCCAAATCTGATTAAACAATTAAATATAGAAAGATTATAACGACCCTGCGCGAAATGCACTCGGCGCGGACATTGATCGCCGACAGACGACGATTCCCCTGAAAGCCGTGGTTTCGTTGATCGAAAAAACGACGCGTCTTTGATCTCTGACTCTGCGGCAATAAACACCACAAACTCAACCTTCATTGGATCTCGAGTCGGCCAGTTTGAAGCGATTCGCGAATGGGAAAAATGTTTTAATCTGGCGCGAAATATCGCTTACGTAGCCGAGCGCCACCTGTTGACGAGAATGGCGAACCGAGAAAAACAATGGCCCTAGTTGTAACGGGTCAGTTCAAAATAATATACAGTTGTATCATAATTTATTTTCACTAATAATTGTGCATTGTTTTTAGTGTAAATATTATTAATTATTCAGGATTTTATTATAGACAATTTTTAATGTTTGCTAAAATAGCAACTATTTCTGAAAATCTGCTGAATATGGTCTGCCTGTTTCAGATTCATCAAAATGGGCAATGGAGAAAATTGTTCTCTGTGAAAGTGAAAATGTGCAAACTCATGGAAGCCTTATCATTCCCATAGAGGGCAGTAACCTCGACAAAAACACTCGCTTTTCTTCGCCAAATGGACTTTCGATCGAATCCTTTTCGCTTCCATTTCCTATTGTCTGTTAACAAATCATAACGACAGTTCCCAATGTACAGAGAGAATCCTTCGTTTATTTTCATTGACAATAAAAAGCGTCGAAAGTGCGTTGAAAAACGATTACTTTTTTACCACACTTTTTGCCGGCGAAATTTGTGGTTTTGTCAATCGCATGTGAGTTCTTGGCAAAAGTGTTTATAAGAATGTGCATCGTAAGTAAACTTTCAAAAGGTTAAGATGGCCATCCGTAAATGTCAATCCGCCTTTGCTAATCAGCGCTCAAATAAAAACAAACTGCAAGAAAGTCTTGCACTATGAAACGTCATATGCACGTTCATTTTTATAGACCACTCAGTCCGGTCTATAAATCAAGCGGCAAAAATGAGTTAATCGGGTTGTCACGGAGTCAAACGTGTGAAGGTATTTTGCAATTTTTGGTGAAATCGCGTTTAATATGTACAACTGTTGGACTAATTACAGATAACTGAGTTACTGGACACAATTAAAATTAAATGCAATATTTATTTTTGATTACATTTTTGAACATTTTCAAAGATTCATAAATTATTTTATAAACTTTACTTGAAAAAAGTCTCATTTGTCTGTTTGTTCAATCAATCCAATTTTTATCAACACCAGGTTTGTACAGTTTTACGATATTCCAAATATGCAGCCTTTTTCAATAAATAAAATCATAAATTAATTACCAAAAATGTGTGAATTCGATCTTTATGTTCCATTTGCAAATTAGATTGCAGCTAAAATTGGTTTTCAATATTTTCAGCACAAAACAAGCAATGTCATTCAATTTAGTCATCAAAGTTACTTTTACCGTGACAACGTGAATCGATACCAACATTGTAGTACCATAACACGGGACCGGCTACCGCTGCGCAGATATCGTGCATGGACACACAGACTACTTCACATTGTACCATTTTTGTTTCACCATTCAAACAGTAAGGTTTTACCACTGGTTATTGCTTTGATGAAGTTCAATTGAATTCCATTCATCAGTGCACTCATCATCAGATAATAAAATTTCACCACCACCATCCAAATGCCTCAACTTATCACTTTCTAAAACTTCCAATTACTATTCTCCATTCTCCCATGAAAGAATAAGTCATTCTGACCAATAATGTTCAAATATGCTTCTGCTGCTCTGTATTTTAATAGAATAGGTCCTTACTATACATTTGTTTAAAGACAGCAAATTGTCTCACCTGCAATAATTGATTAAACAATTACTAACAGATAGGAGATTTCCCTAATCAAATTTCATAAATTCCAAAACATTAATTTAGATTTACCAAACCTTTGGTTAATTAAATCAAACACTACTACTACTACTACTACTATGATCTGATACAAGCATCTCTCCTAATTCACTTCAACAATAACCAACATTCAGGAAACGATCCACAATGTCTTCCCAGAAGAAACACCAAATACTGTTGTTTCTTCTCGGGAGACAAAAAAGTCTTAATTCAGACGCGTTCAAAAAATAAAAAGAGTCTCATATTCAACGAAATATAAGAGTCTTATATTCAACGCTTTTTCGCCGAAAAGCGTCGGAATGTAAGATTCTTTTTAGTTTTTTATTAATTAAGATGACCATTTTTCACAGGTCAGCCCTCATCAAAGATTCCCCAAAAAGTTACAACTAAATTCAAAAAATAAACAACTCTTTCCTCCCAATCTCCCACACATCTAGAGCACCTTCAAAATCCAGGACACTTCCCTCCACCCTACCCATCTAATCCTAACCAACGACCCTCCCCCTCTTCACTATCCCCATCCCACCTGGCGCTGCATCCGCTCCAGGACCCCGGCATGGCCCGCTCGGGCCCGGCCGCGAGGTGGCGCTGGTGCTGCCGCCAGCCGGTTCAAGTGGCTCTTGAATTTCAGCGACCGTAGAAGGCGCGCGCGTAGAAAGTGTCGAACCGCGTTCGCGGTGCCAACTGGTCGCCCGCTGTCCCGTCTATTTTCACGTGACACTGACCCGGCCGCGCGCGGAAAAAGCCCCGGGCGAAAGTTCGCCGCGGGAGAAAGGCGAGCACCCGAGCCGCGGAAAGGGAAACCGAGAGGCGTGCGGCGGACGCACGCGGCGCGACTCGAGTGCATCGCGCCTAGCGATGCGGAGGAGGCCGCGGCGCGGGCGACCAGCCAGGAGAAGCGAGCGTTAGGTTAGGCGACCTAGTGCGGGGGAGGCGCGAGGAGCCGCAAGGACAGAGATAGAGCCAAAGAGGAGAGACTATGAGGCGTCCTAGTTGTCGGTCAGCATGCTAGGAAGGATCTGCTGACCGGGGAGGGGAGGAAGAGGGAAGATGAGGATGAGGTGATTGGATGGGAGGGAGGTCGGGAGGTTGGGTGTAGGTTAGGTTTAGAAGGTGGAAGGGTAAATCGCTATTGGTTGGTTGGGTTGGGGAAAGGTGACGTGGAATGTGCTGGTTCGAATGTTGAGCAAGGTTGGGAAATGGATGTTGATTTGTGGATTGTGTTGTTGTGATTGGTTTGGGAGGTTGAGGGATGGATGCAGGGTGAAGGGTAGGTTGTGGTTGGATAGTTGGGGATGGTTGGGTTTACAAGGTGGAAGGGGATCCATTGGTTGGATTGGGGAATGGAAAGTGCTGGACTGATTGTTGAGGAAGGTTAGGAAATGGATGTTCAATTAGATTAGGGAAAATTGGGAGGTTAAGGTATGGGTTGGAAAAATGGGTGCAACGGATGCAATCACTGAATTGTTTCTACGAGGGAAGAGTTTGCTCTGGGGATGAGTCAAAATATGAAATTGTTCAGATGCCTGCAAATGGGGGGATGGTGCGCAATCTCATTGGTCGAAACGAAAGGGGGTAAGACATTGCGACCTCTGGACTGCATTTTCTTTGGGTTAGATAGGAAAGAGATGACTTTGAATATGTTAGACTGAAGTTGAGCAAGGTTGGGCAATGGATGTTGATTTATGTATTACACTGTTGCATCCTGCTAAGCTATCTGGCATGAAGGTCGATGGTCCAAAAGGAGAGGGAGATCATTAAATGTTTCGCACAACAAACTCTCATACTGTTGATATAATACAACGTAAACAAGTCTCCCAGTTTCCTTTACTTGTCCCACAACAAACGTTTGACAACGTCGTACCAATCTCAGTATCATTTCAACCGACACACCTCAGGACAACAACTACCCACCCAAACCTAAATTCCCCTACAATACCTTTTAATCGGCATCGCAGTCGCTCTTTCTCCACGAAACCTCCAAACACTGCGTTGCCTCAAACAGTCGTTGCGTCAACTTCGTCACGTAATTTTCACGCGGCAGAACGCGAAACAACAGTACTCGAACGAGATTATCAGCGTTCAACCTTAACCCATTTGTCGTCAGATGGCTTATTTGCTGGCAATAATTGAAGAACGCTGGCAGCACTTAAGCGGCTCAGCCAGTTCGCGCCGACCAAACGCATTCCCTCCTAATCCCGGTCCCAAACTCCAACTCGTACCCGGGAAATCCGCTCGACTGCGGGAAGAACCTTACACACCCGCGGCGGTAAACAAAAAGTGTCGAAGGAACTGAACGGAAGGCCTTCGTGGCGCGTCGTCCGCGGCGCGCTATTATTATTGACAACGCCGTCGGCCTGCAGATAGAGCGAGAGAGCGCGGCCGATCGGCAAAGCTCGTCGGCGTCTCGACCTAATTCGGTGTCAGCGCTTAGAGGAGCGATCGCTCGTCCAAGTCGTCCCTGGTCGCCAAGGACGGGCGGCTCTGGCGGAGGTTGGCGCTGGGTTACGCCGGTCCAAAGTTCGCGCCGGCCGTCACGCCCTCTACGGCCGCGCCGGCGAACTTTCGATTTCGCACGCGCGCGCCATCTTTTTGCGCTACCATAACCCGCTCAAGCGAGCGCTCGTTGGCGCCGCCACGTGGTCGACCAACACCCATGCAACGCCACCTCCCCACCCATCGCAAATTTACCATACAGTCTAGCAACGGTCACCCGACTGACCAATCGACTCCAAGTGACCTTCCCGGACAATGTCCCATCTAAACAGCGCCACCTACGGTCCGTCGGGTTCTATGGTGGATGCGCGGCTAGAACCACATTCCATCCAAACTATGCGCGCCTGCATAAATATGCGATTTCAAGGATAGCATCGATCCGGCGCTCGACAGGTGGCATCAGAAGTCCTGCTCGAAAAGCGCGCCCAGTCCGACGAAAGGAGGACGGTCGATTCTCGCGTCGAGGTTGAACGTAGGTCAACTGACTGCAGTCGTCCGCGAGGTCGCGTCGCTTACCACGGCCTCCAAGAAACTAAACACGAGTCACGTGTTCGTGTGTGTGCGTGCGCGCTCACCGACACGCCACGAACACACGCGCGTATTCTCGTACAAGGCCGTGTGCGTGAACGCGCGGCGCCGAAGAAGGGCCGCGGTCTTGACTTTTCGACCGGCCCGAGTCAAGAGCGGGCCACAAGGATTTCGTGGGAACCGTTGCGCAATACCAAAGCGATACCAAAGCGCTCGGTTTTCCATGGAGAACCGAGCTCGGCGAGACACGGATCTCGCTGAGCGAGAACCACGAATTCTCGGAACCGGGCGTTCCTTGAAGAGGCGTTCCCGGACAATGAGCGGAGCAACGGTTTCTTAGCTGAGCGGTTTTGACACCGTAGCCTTGCGATTTCGCGGGATCTAATGGCGGGAGGGAGGGGGTATCGATTTCTAACACCGCGAGCGAATTTCACGCGGCGCGACGGGAACGACCGAGAAGTCGGTTCTTGCGGCGCGTTCAAGGCCAAGTCATTTCACTTATCATTGACGAGTTAAAATTGGAACGAGCGCTTTTTACGGCGACGCAGATGCGGCCGGCGATAAAGCGACACGACGGCGCGCGTCGCGTTACGCAATCGCGCGCGCGGTTCGTTATCAATCGATGAATAATAATATACAATAACAATCGCGGGAAGCCGATAAAAGTCGGCGTCCCGGGCGCGCGTAAACAAACCCGTGGAAAGTGGACGTGGAACGAGTCGCTGACTAGGCGTGACTCGAAGCGCCGCGGGAGCGTGGACCCGCAACTAGGTTGCGCCGAACCAATGCGTCTCGGTCTATACGGGAAAAACGAACCAAAGGTTCAGTGCTTCAACACTGTATCGGATCGAAAATGATCCAATTGGTACCCGCGGTTTATAGTGATTTCAATATGGTGTCCAGTAGTACACAACTTAGTAACCAATCAAAAATGAAAGTGGCAGTAATAAATAGTTTTTTAAATTGAATAGTAATACAGTCTTGAATCCAACACTCGCCATAAGCAACGATGCCAACTGTCGATTGTTTATCTCTTTCACGCATAAACAGTTCATATGTTTTCATCCTCGTCGAAGGTCGAAATTTTCACCTTAGTTCGTACACATGACCCCGAATCCTGGACCTGTGTTACCAAACGTCGATTCTCTATCTCTCTTAAGCTAAAACAGACGGTATCTTTGCTTCTTTCTTGCGTGTGGAAATTCCCCCAGAAAATATTCAGCGATGGTCTCAACACCGAAACGTTTCTCAGTTGGTAGCCGCTACCAAACTGCCAATTGTTCCCCGTGCTTTGCGTAACCACTTGCGTAACAATCCACGTCAACCTCGGATCCCATGACCAGCCTCAACCAAAACTCCCTCTTATAGCCGTCTAACCGCACCGATAGGGTCGATTTTTGGACTTTAAAGCATTTTCTGAAAATAAATGTTCGGAGACAGGGTTTTGTGAGAACTAACAAGAAACTGTAGCGATTCTATTGTGTATCAAATATTTCTAACATTCTAACAGCTATATATCGAATGATAAGGGTATTTTTGAAAAAAATTTTGTTGAAAATATGTCGAATTTAGCACTTTTCACTGGGCACCCCAAAAGTGCCTGAAGGCTACCATTCCACCCTCCCAAAGTCCTCCAAACTCTCCTCTCCTACAAAGACCAGTCCTCTCCGCCTCCACCGCGAACTCACCAGGGCTTCAATCCCAGGGCGAACGCGAAGTCGATCTTCCGCTCCAGCAGATTGACGTTATGCTGCTGGGCAGCCAGCTCGTCGGCATCCTCCGGCCTGAGTCGCTGCTGCTTCGCCCCCTGGCGTCCAAGTTGCTTAACTTTGGCCGGCGCCTGCTTCTGCGCCTTCTCCTGCGCGGCGACCTTGAGCAGCGAGCGTTTCGCGTCCTCGACGAGCATCTTGGTCACCGGCTGCACGTTCTCCGGCACGTCGATCGTCGGTACCGCGCCGCGGCGCAGCCGACTGCGCATCGGCAGCCCGAGCACCAGGTGCTCCATGTCCTTCTCGTAAGACTCGAGCGTGAAGTGGAGCGAGCACACGCGGGCGGTCTTGATGTTGAACGGGATCTCGCCGTTGGACAGCGGCACGCGGCCGCACGCGCGGATCCAGCGTGAGCGCACTTCCGGGATGCGGGGGAACCGGTGGTACCGGATGCGCCGGCCGCGGGTCCTACGGTGGCTGTTGCGACAGGTCGCCACGGCGCACTGCGGCATCTTCGACTAGTCCTGCGGGCCTTCATTTCGAAATTCAGAACAAAGAATTAGACGCTTTTTGCCGAGCCGCGGGCCGTGAGCGGGCGGGGGTGGGGCTCAAGGGAGTGGGGAGTGGGAAAGGCGCGCGCCAGGGATTAGAAGGGAGGGGAGGGGGAGGGGCGGAGGAGGGCCCGGGCCCGGGCCCTCCGGGAGGGGGGCGGTTGAGAGAAATTGATTTTGGGGAACGGAAGAGGAGGAAGAGTGAGGCGGGTTGAGCGAGGTCGAGGCGGAGGATTGGGAGTAGCGGAATTGGAGAAAATGGCGGCCTTGGAGATTTGGAGATATTGTTTGTGGGTTATTGTAATTGTTAAGAAATTGGTGAGGGGAATTGGAGTTTTTGTGGTAATTTGGATATGTAGGGAATTAATGATGAAATGGTGATTTTATTGCCTTTAGTTAAATTATAGGTTAAGGACCACCATTTTAAGGGATACTTCTGGGAAGAATTGACTTTGGGGAAGGTGGGAGTCTAATTAGTCAAAGTAGGTGAGTTGAGTTAAAGTGGAGGTGAGACAGGTTGGCAAAATTGTACTAGTGGAATCAAATAGAATTGATTTGAGATAATTTATTCGAACTGAACAGTTCAGTTTAATTAACTTATATGCAATTTCGTTAAATGCGAGTGAAAAGAGGTGAACAAAAATCACAGATTAGTTAAGTCAATTATAGTTCATCTGAATTAAGTCATGTGAGAAAAAATAATTATTTGTAATGTCAGTTACTTGAAGGAAATGTCTTTAGAGGATCAATTTCTCTCAATCATAAGACTATAAGTTTTAGGAATGGAGGATTTTGGGGACTGTTAACTGCAGCTGACGATTTGGAAAACACGAAAGTAGAAATCGAGCAAGTCTGTTCAGAATGATAGATTTCTTTGAAATTTGATGAGCTTCGTCAGGTTTCAGTCTATTTTTCGAGCATATGTTTGAAAATTCCAACATTGGTTGAATGCACTTGGTACTTTTGAGTAAAATGTAGCAGTTAGTCTAAATAGAAGAAAGTTTAATTAATTATGTTTCAATTCTGAGTAAAAATGCTAAGTTTGCTTTAATATTTCTTATTTTTCTCAATTCAATTGTCACAATGAATTGTAAAGGTTTTTAATTAATTCTCTTGTTATGGGCAGCAAGTGTAAATAATTAAATAAAATTAATTATTTGTATAAACCAGATTCACTGTGTTATAGCCTCTTGAACAGAAAGGATTGTATTCAAAATAACTTTACCACTCTAAATTTTTTATTAAAATGGTCTCTAACACTTATTTTTATAGCACATCTTGTTTATTTTATCCTTTAATCTTTATAATGTATAATAATACATTGTATAACTACGTTTAATTGTTTATTATTAATTCTTTTGTCAAGACCCAGAAAAATAAATAATAAAAAAATGTATAAAAAAGATTCAATCGCATTTTGATAATTTATTTAATATGTTTCAAATTTTTTATTTTGATCATTGCGAATCCTTTTTAAGCACTATTGCCAATACACCCGGATATTGGCAAATTATTTCATTTAGGCAGAATCATTTAGTCTTTTATTTGTTTATGTGAAGATTATACAAAGAACTGCATAATTAGGAAATAAAAATGTGCTGTATTCAACAAATTATTGTATATTGTTTTACTTAACATTAAAACTAATTAACAAAACTTTCAAGTGCAAAAAAAAAGATACTTGTTTCTTTATATGTCTCATTTGGCCCAAATAAGCTACGTGCATTCACACTAGTGCTGTTATTGACCTAAACGACTTCATGTTGTAAGGACGTTATATTATATTCAATGTACCTGACAATACTGACAATGGTCATGAAGCATCTTGCATGTTTGAAGACAATTATCTCACATTTAGCATTACTTTTCAGAGCGATTAATCCCTGAAGACATACTTTGTCCAGAAACAGAACTACAGTTATCTGTATGCTCTTTTTGACGTAAAAACAATACTCAGTTACAATTAAAAGAAAATATACAGTTGATAATTGATGCTGTAAATATTAAAACTTTTTAATGGTTAACATCAATGCATTGTTTGCAATTTTCAATTGTTTCCTTTCAGGGATTTAACATGCTTCATCAATTGACTCATCCTGTGGTAATTTCTTTGATGTGTTATTATAGAAAAAACTGAAACCTAACAACAAGTGGATATTAATCTGTTGTTTATTCAAGGTGTCAGTATCTTGTATTATATAATAGAAATACCTCAAATTTCAGAGAAAAATCATTAAACAGCTCATAGCAATTTCACACTTTTCATATTTTTCACAGAAAATCGAGATAACATATTTATTTAAAATGCATGAGAATCTCTATGCATTTTAAATGCTTTCATTAAAAAAATTACATGTTACCAAGACTTTTGTACTGCGGACAGGAAACAAAGTGTTTTGCTAATGTTTGCGACTTTTTATGTTTCATAAATTAGACGATGATGATGGTTTTTTAGGGGTCACTAAGTAAATTGTATGGTTTACTTTCATAAATTAAATTATATGAATATTACAATTACATGCATATATTTTTTTAATCGAATTTGATTTGTATACAAATGGGAAGATGATTTCTCAAACCCACAAGTAATATTTTCCTTTCACTGACTACCTCTGACTTAAGTGTAAATAATAAAAGAATCAGAGGTCCCATTGATAAGAAGTGGAAATGATCGCTTGTGAATGTGCAAGTTTCAGACATATATTTATTTTACAGAGGACACTGCCTTCCATCTGAATTACCCTGTTAAAGAATGTTAATGATAATCTTTTGTTTAATCTACAATTTTAAAAATAGAGTACTATTATTATATGCATTGTATTTCAGCATACTAAAAAATTACTAAAAAAATAATAAAAAAAAGTGTAATGACCTCATTTTGAACTGAACTCAAATTGTTTCCAAACAAATGAAGTAATAAAACTGTTAACCCTAAATTCCTAACCATCCAACAATTATCTAGTGGACCAAATACCACTTTTATCTTTACCCAAAAGAAAAGATAAAAAATGCCATTTATTGAGATCGTAAAAAAATAAAGGATCTAATACAAAAGATACCAGAAAAACAAGTTTGTGGCAGAATTCAATTACACCTTAAGTCAAAGCACAGACCGACATTGCTTCCATCGTATATTGCATTTCACCCGAATTTTCCCTCCAAGATTATCGACATTGCAGAATCCGTTCAGCCACACATTATCCCTCGCTACCAACAAACCCAATAGAGTCGCGCGTTACAAACAACAACAACCTTGGCAAACACGTAAAAGACTCGAGAGAAAAAGCATTTAACTTCAATTTCCTCTCACGCATTTATTTCAATAAAACAACACCCAGAGCTGCATAAATGAACAGTGCCTTTATTGTGCGTAAACCAGGACACTTAAACCAAACACCTAAATTTTGTTTTTCTTTCAAAACCATCATCATCATAATAAACATTATCACCATAATCTTAAGTTCAATATCGACACAGAAATAAGGTAAATGTCCCCATTTCGGTTACAAACCCAATCCCGCTTCCATTTCCTCAATAATTTCCACTGAAATTGAAAGTTAATAATAATTGAAAGTTCAAAATGCCGACATTCCAATTCATTGCATTCTACACCAACCTCAAAAACCTTTCTCACCAAAAAACAAAAAAGCCGCAACAAATCCAAAACACGTGGTCCCTTTGCAAAAGCCCCTCCCTCCCCTCTTTCGGCGCCCGTAACAACGTCTGCGCACTGCACCCACCTTTCCAAGGTCAAATCTAATCGGCCCCAAGCCGAACAAAGCGTCTCGTGTCGCGTCTTCCAACCGGTGAATCCCCTCGCCGCGCCATCTGCCAATGGCCGGCTCTCCTCCCGATCGACCGTCGGCGATTTATCGGTCGACGCCCGTAAACATAAACACAGCACTCTCACTCGCCGGCACAATTTGAGGTTAGTCGGGCCGCGTCACACCGGCTATCGATCCCCTTCCGGAGAACACCTTCGGACTCCTGCCGAACACTCCCCGGTCACGTGCCACTGCTCACTTCCGGTGCACGCTGCTCGGACCCCGACTCGGCACTGGACTGAGCGGCATGTGTGGTGCGTGCGGAGGTCGAAAGGGCACTCGGTGCCGCCCTGCCGAAAGGGATGCCGGGAGGGGGGCGTGCGGAGCGGAGGGGGGGGGGAACGCCGGCCGCACTTCCGGATTGGGGGGCGCCGTCAGCCGCGCGGCACTGCACCCTCGCGCGCCATCTTCGGGCGCGCGGCGCGGTCGCGAAATGGCGTCGGGCGGGAGGGTCGTCGAGCGCGCGTCGCGTCCGGCCCGAGACTGCGGGGTGCGCGAGGCGGAAGCCGGGGACGCGAGCCGAAGGAACAGAAGAGCGGCGCGGCGATGTTGTGGTAGCGCGGCAGCTGCGTGGAGTCTATGGTGTCTGCGTGAACCAACGACGCTTCTGGGCGAGCGGAGAAGGGGCCGCGCGGAGGCCGCCGGAGATGCAAGAGGGGAAGATGCAACGAGGGTGGGAAGTGGATCCGCGGGATGCCGAGGGTCCTTTGTCGAGGGCGAGCAACCCTTGGCCGCTACCGATCAGGGCAGAGGGCGCTGGTAGCGGGAGGTTGGGTTTGTTTGTTTATGCCGCAGGGGCAGGGGAAGGGAATGATGGGAGGTTTTTGGGAGTTTTGGGAGATGGTGAGGTTTGAGTTGGAGGGGGGGGGGGGAGTTCGAGGAATCGGATGAGATGATCTCTGGGTGGGCGGATTTAGAAACACGTGCTTAGAGGGGATTTTTGGAGAAACTGCGGGGAGAAAAATGTCGGGATATAAATGTGAAGGATCTAAAGCAATTAGTTGGGGGAAAGTTTAATATTCTTTTGTATTAAAGTGTGGGTCTAATTTATCACGAATCACGAAATGATTTATATATCGTGTTATAGAATGGCATGAATTTAATTTGGTAGTTTGAAGACATTGTGGATTTGGAGCTGGAAAATGTTCACAGTTTATGCTGTAAATAACAATCATACACTTGTTTACAGCAGAGATTTTAATGCTATAATAGTCTTAATTCATAATCCAGTTTATGAATTAAAGTTCATCTTTTTTACAGGTCGATCTAACTGGAATTGGAAAGAATAGAGAAGAATTCACGTTTGTATGTTTGAACAGATGCAAATATTGGAGTTAACTAAAAATGATTTCTTTTGAAGAATTTAAAATTTGTTGTTGAAAATATTAATACATAACTGGAATAAAATATTATAAAATTGAATTGAAAATCAAATTCTATATTTGGAATTTTTTCATTGAGGAAATGTGTTAAATTATCAATATCAATTAATTTCTGTTCGATTGTATGAAACATTTTTGCTTGAAAATGTGAAATCATTGGAGGAGTTGTATAACTTCTTGAGATCTAAATCTTACATGGGATAAAGAAAACAAGATGTTTAAAAGGAGATTCTAAAAACATAATGGATTTAATCCTTTGTTTAATCTAATTGCAGAGCTAGGAGAATGAATAAAGGGAAGACTAAGGCTGTTTACAGTGAGTAATTCAATTAAATCAGGAAATTGGACCTATTTGGTACTCTTTAGTTAATTTTATTAATTAATCACGGTTACTGAAGAGAGTCTATGCATTAATTATGTAACGACTTTGTGAAAGAACACACAATACCATTATTTTATTATTGTAGAACATTTTGATTGATGTCATAGAAGTGTGCAATATTAATCAGCCTTAATTATTGTTACACAATAATTGTAGCGTTATCAATTTTCCATCAATTTTTTGCTCGAGGATTTCACATACCAAATGCTCTAATGCTCAGAACATTTAGATGTGTAATATGTTTCACAATTTTCTTTGTTACCTAAACTTAAGTTATAAATAAAGCCTCACAGTTTTAAAAATAATTAAATAACAATTTCATTTTATTATCTAGTGTATTATATCCCATTTCTATCAACATTCGCTCTGTTATAAATATTTGAACATTTTTTTTTCATGATAAATTAATATTAGAATACATATTTTCCATTTGTTTTTAAAAAAGAATGTGCACAACATTTGGTAGTGAACTATAAAACTGTTAGTGATCAGATAAATGAAAAGAAAAATTTACATATTCGTTTATTACATATTAAAAAATACATTAAAATTTTGCCTCTGTATTTATTTATAGATAAATAAGAAATGAAAGCGTAACTTTAAAGATTTCACAAAGTCTAAATGAATGTTCAGCGAACATATGATTTATCTTAAAAGTAGTTACAAAAATATGTTTTCAAACACTACTTCAAAACTGTAAAACACATTTTTAAACTTTTAAAGTAAACTTTCGAACCAATGTTTAATTTTTGTTTCAAACTTTTGAAAATAATGCATTACCCAAAGCATCTTATTTTCTTCATGGCACTACCTTAATGACACAAAAACTGAAAACTTAATGCCCAGTATCAATTTCCGCGATATTGATCCGATAGGTCCTAACTTCATGATAATAGACTCGAAGTATTACCGTAAAATGATATTGTGCAACTAGTGGGAAAAGTTTAGGATCAAACTTTTCTCAATAGTTTTACACATACTCTTCAAACAAGTGTAACGGAATGTGCCACTGTATTAATCTGTCCAATACATTTCGTAACGGCTCTTTAAAATGAACTCTTATTTCTCACTGGTTATCGATTTAATTACTTTTATTGTTGAACGTTATATAAAAATTGGTCAATAGCAACCGCATTTTCCTTTACCTCTTCGAACGACTCTACAATTCACAACACACAAAAAATGATCCGCGTTCTCCAAGCTTTCTCGCTTCACTATTGTAAACAACCAAAATCTTTTACCCTCAAAAAAGTGAGTCAACACAACAAGAACATTGCCAATGAAGTAGGTCATTGTCAAAAATGACAAAAGGTCAAAATCATCGACAAAAACAATAATTATAAAAACTGACTCACACTACGAACTGATCAGAACCGATGCTGCTGGGGATGTTTACTAAACTTTCGCCTTTCTACGAAAAATGTAATTTCGTGACCTTTCCTATGTGCTTTTTCAATGTTTTATTTTCTCGACTATCTACATACAAAGCCATTTTTAATTTTTGAATAAATAATTCTACAATCAGAAGTTCCTCGAACTAGTTTCAATGAACCCATAACACAATTCTCCAAACCCCCTTAATCCCTTCAATGCCGAGTTTTAAAGAAACCATCTACTCGCCATGGAATTTTCAATGCCTTGCAAGTTTCGTCAAAATAAGTTCTCGTGACCTTGTAAACGTAAACTTTTACTCCGACTCGTGACTTTAACTTTGACATTGGGCAATTTTTCACATTCCTCAATGTTGACTCGCAACACTGCAGATTGGTACACTTGTTATTTACATTGTTGCAACAAATGTTGTCATCGCATGTGGCTCGAAAACTGGCAGATTTAATAATGCCTTTTAATGAAGCATTTCAAATTCAAAAGAATAATGATCACGGTCAGTGAACAATGTGGTCTCATGAATATGGACCCAGGTAGCGAATATTACTCAGGTCCAGGCTGACCATAGGTTTCATTATGGCTTGTGAAAAGTGCCGCGCTGCTCTACGTGAGAAACGTAGTTTTTGTGTTACCAAACAAACGAAAATTTTAACAGTCTTTGCAGCACGTGCTCGCGTCTTTTCTCTCTTCGGAGAATTAACGTGATGCTTGCACAATTGCGCAGAATAATGGCGAAATTGCTGAGCGTTACTCTTTCACGAAAATTGAAACACAAATTTACAAGGTTAATTTATTTCGAGGTTTTTGGGAGTTGGGAATACCAGAATTTAAACGTTCTACAATTTCGGAAAAGTTAGTTACAAAAATTAGGTATAGGTGGAACAATTCCAAATCGAAGTTTAAGTCGCGTTAACGATTTTCAAGAAGTAAGAATTCTTCGTAGATAAGGAGTATCCCGTGCAATTATGAGGCCGTCATATCGTAGAATCTTTATCATGTAAATAAAGATCGATGCGATATGTAATAATAAATCATGCTGAGTAGCTTTGAGTATCTTCGGTGTTACCAATACGCAGTTAAGCTTGATTATCTATCAATCTAAAAATCAGTCCACGATTCTTTCTGGATAACTATTCTCGAATTTTTTCGGGGACATTGGGTCTGTAGTAAGTAATATTATGGGCCAGTTTTTGTAGGATTTTCTTGGTGCATAAAGAAACAAATAGATAAATCGCTAATAACATCGTACAAGACAACTAACAGACATTCCGCAGCATCAGTGCAATAAAGATGATATGAGCCCCCGCGATATTCTAATGTTGATTAACATTCCCCATTAATCATCATCTATAATCTTTAACTCTCTTGCGCGGTCCAATTACGAACGGAAATGCGACCTGAAATAAGTTCATGCGACCGTCTATCGCATGAATTAAAACTTCGAAATTCTTGTTAAACTCGTTAAATGGCTGAGCGCACGGTCATTAACACATTTCGGCGCGTTATCTGGCGGTGGACGTAAAAAATTGGAACCAATTGAATTTCGTCGCGCGATAAAGCACGCAGCCAAGGTTAGACTCTTGTCGTTGTCTCCAACCGGCGACCAACCCGACCAATCGATTTCTCATCACCCCAATTGCTTTGTCAACATTAATACATAAAAATCGTTCAAGAGCAATGTTGCTAATAAAAACTAAGAGAAATATTAGTAACTGACAAAAACTGTAATTATTGGAGAATTTCTGATAAACAATCTCTTGAAATGTAGTAGTGTAACATTACAAAAGACGTAAAAAAGGTAGGAAAAAAGTAGATCAAATTTAGAATCTGAAAACAATGGGTCATTTACTTCCAAATACTGTTTGATGACAACCTTTATGGTAATATGGGACAAATCAATACTTTATTTATCATGAAAATATTGAAAATCTTGAACTTTAAAGAAATATTCTCAAACAATAAAGATAGACTTTAGTTGTCGACGCCAAGATTTTAGCAGAAAGAATGGTATTTATTCTCTCTGAAAATCATGTGATCCCAAAACTTGCAGATTTTGGGCCAAAATAGGTCTCAATTAAGACTTCTTTCAAGAAATGCATAAATTTAAAAAATTCAGACATCCAAATCTCTTCTTTTCTTTCCCTAGGCTCCAAAATCTGCATCATCCACAAATAGGGAAAAATTGCATCAAAAAGTGATATATTTTATAGTAATTCAAGGACGAAGTTTCCAAAACAGTATAAACTACTATATTTTGTAGCAAACTGTGATAAATTCCTAGTAAAAACTGCTTTCACAAGGTCAAATAATGCTGTAAACAAATGAAACGTTGATTCAAACAAAAGAAAGGTCGAATGCTTCGAATGTCAATAGTGTCGGCGGTGAAGGTGAAGAGTCGCCGACTGTAAACCTCAAAATCGCGGGTTCGAGACTCTGTGTGGAAAATATTTTTTAAGAAATAGAATTTTCGTTTACTTTAAAAATATAGTAATTTGAACTGAAAATAATGCGAGATTATGATTAAAATATTAATAATTAAGACAACTTTTCTCTCCTTGTAAGGCAACAACCTAAATCGAATCCCCCCGGGTTCGAACACCAGAACCCTTCCAAGAAAAGGCGCAGACTCGGCGGAACCAGAAAAAAGGGACCCTTTTGTCCCTGGTATCGGAAGCGCCTATCCCATTTTGGTTCATTCACACAGCAGAACCGTTTGGTGTCGCAGACTCCGCTAGGAAGCATTCGAGCAGACGCGTCAGCGTGGTTCACGTGGTCCGTAAATAAGGACAGACCGATTTCCGGTGGCTCCTCTTCTCTCCTCCGGCCCGGCTCTCTCCCTCCTTCTCGGCGTCCTCCCTCTCGCTCTCTCCCGTCTCGCTCGCTCGTCCGCCCTATCATTTTCTCTATCGCCTCTTCTGCTATCTTTGTACGCTCACGTATGTCGGCGTGCATGTACTCGGTTTGCATAGGTCGCTCTGTAGGTGACTGCTGCCTCTCTCTCTGCTGTTCCCCCTCGCGCTCTGTCTCGGTTTATCGTATTAGCCGTCAGCGCAGCTGGCACCAGGGAATAAGCCGAGGCGTCCCTCCGGTTCGGTTTCCAGACGCGAGAAGACCGGAGAACACATTCAAGGAATCACGAGGCGTCCCCCCGCTCGGCATATTTTTGCTACCGATCAATATTTTACACCGACGATATTTGGAGGACAAATGTCGAGAGATCGTGATTAGGGCCTGAGTCTGGGGACATTGAGGCGAGATGGCTAATTGTTTAATTGCTTCGGTTCTCACAGTGGGAGCGCAACCGCTTTTGGGCTTGGGTGGACTTGTTGCTATGTCGGTTCTGGACGATTTTGCTGGGCGGAGACGGAAAAGGTTGAGGAGGAATTGAGGGAAAAGGCTGGTGAGGTTGGAGGCAGTCGGAGTGAAATTTACTGGGCCGTGCGGTAAATGCGAGGTCGCATCCGGTTGAAAACGTTATTGCGGTTTTGAAGAACTGTTCGGAGTTGGTGAAATGGGACACGAGACGTCACGATTACGAGTTGGCTTCACGGGTCGGACTGGTACCTTTGTCCTTGGTTGTTTACATAACATGCGAGGCAAATATTTCTCGGTGTTTTATTTGTTTAGTTATAAGATAGTGGTTTGGAGTATTGGAGGTTAAAGTTTGGGGCTTATCTTGGAAGGTGGAGTATTTTGTACGAGCATGTAGATTTAAAAAAGTTTATTTTACGTTTTTTATTTTACATTATCAACATCAACTGAATGAAGTAAATTGCTGTTAAATATATTAAAATTGAAATCGGATAAATATATGAATATTTTTTGTGACAGATTTTGTGTCGCATTTCCAAGAATAAACGGATGATAGACAGCAGAGAATGTTTATGCAATGCTGTGATACTTCATTGTCCCAGCAATGTGAAAGCAGTATTAAATATTCTAAAATCGTTTATGTAATAACACAGAAATATTTCACATAGTTGAACGCTGAATCAGAAGAAAGCACTCATGCGGGGGCATTGCGAACGACACAAATATGTAAATATTAGACATGAAAACGCATAACCATAGACTGTTTTCCTGTTGCGTGCGATACACATACGCTTGTCATTGAATCTAGTTCCAGCGTAATGCACTTGCAACGTATAAATACCTGCGCCTACAAGAATTATCGTAAAACAAAAAATATCCCTTCAAAAGACCGGTACAATAAAGATACTTTTTCTACCAACTATTCCCCCTAGTTATTTCAACCCCATTTTTCAGACACCAATTTTCGTCGACCACGTCGACTGACAAAAGCAGAATAAATTCCATTGAAGTTTTCTCGTAATTGAGTCGCAGGTGGCTGTTTTGTTTCCCGGCGTCGATGATATGACGATTGCTTTCTACTGCAATTTACTTTTATGCAATATTCATTCAGATTGCAGGCCCCTTCGAGACGCGATCGCTGGAAGGGTTTTTGTCGGAATGTTCGTGGAGAAATAACGCGTCTTTCGCGCATCTGGTAAAAGCTTTTACGGGCGTACTGTTGGACTTCTTTGTGAGCCGCCAGTGTATCATTTTCGCGGTGGTCTCGTGTACTTATTTAATATGTGGCAAGGGGGCGTTTTTGGCGAGACCCTGTCTGTTCGAAAAAACATTCGCGTCACGCGACTCGACGAGAGACGCAGTAGACGATGCAGTTTATGAATATGTGAACTATGTCGGTAATTGCTTTGTTCGCGCAGAATTTAATCTAATGGTACCGGATGGCTCGTTGCGGTGAACCGGATGTTTCTCGATGGGCGCTATTTTTAGATTTTTGTTTACGCGCCGATCAGACGTACGTATATCCGCATTTCGCGAGGAGAAGTTGGCAATTGATTTTCGTTCTGCGCGACGTAGTTTCGCGTATGGAAATGGAACCGAAGCCACGGAGTGGTACGAGCCGCTAAGGACGAACTAATTCTCTCGCAAATGGTAGCGCTTCCACTCATTGAGTTTCACGTCTACAAGAATAGTCGCGCTATGACGGAACGCTAAAAGCGAGGGCGCGGCTCAGAATCGTATTCTGGGGGCACAGAGCGGGGAAGCAACCGAGCGATATTGGCGCAAGAGCCAAAGTAAACGGCGATTCAAGTAGTGGTTTTGATTAAGTATGTCCCTATCTTTTCGCAGGTGCGTTTTTATAGAAATGAGTTTCCTTTTCTCAAGCCACCCTTTCACCGTTCGATGGATGCTTATGACATCTAGAAGAAACGTGGAATCGATTGTGCAATGGTTTAATATTCATCGCGCAGTGCCTTACTTGGTCATTAAATTGATACAGAGTAAACTGGATAAAAATTGCTCTCCAGATTATTTTAACCAGGGAATGTAACGAGGGAACGAAGTAGATTGGATTTGACAGGCAAACCGGTATGCTAAACGCGTTACAGCTCCCTTTAACGGTCTATATTGCTGTCGCAGTCAAACGTGCATGGACGCTGGGGATATGGATTGGTCACTCAGACACGTTCTATGGTTGTAACCCATTAGCGACGTCGAAACAGTACGCATGGCTAAGAAGCTCTATACACATCACCCGGCCAGAAGACGTAATTTCAAACCCACTTTCCTACTTTGTATCCACCCAACGACCAGCCTAATTACCTTATGACACCATAAACATCTCCTTTACCAACCCCCCATCGCTGCTCAACTATCTCTCCCATTACCACCTCAATCTTATCTCAATCGCCATCAAGCCCCCATCTGCTTTCTTAACCACACTGCCTATCCATCCATCCATCAAAAAGGGGTGTGAACTAGGTGCTTTAGTCCAGCGAAGAAAAGAGAGAGAAATAAGTTGGATTAGAAGGAAAAACGATGTTGAATCCATTTCTTAATTCTAAACTTTCATATCTCAGATTTCAGTTAGACAATTTGCAACTGAAAATCTGGGTTGGTGCAGTAGAACTAAAGCATCGATACGAATTAAACAAAAATCCTGATAACAGTTGTGACCTATGTCTGTCCATCCTTTTCTTTTCAATGTTTACATATCAAAGTACACGGTAGTGTCTCTGGCCAAGTAAACAATTTTAATGTCAAAGATTTTCCCCTTCACAGCATAGTCATCTCATCTTTCAACCCAAACCATTATTTTTCCTAGTTCAATGCCCTAAAAATAGGTTCTCCCGGTTCTTCATTTAACGTTTTCTCCGGCATCTCGAGAGTTCTCTTCTGAAGGTCGGTGTCTTTGGTTCACAGGCGTTAGGCCGTTCCTCCCCATGTCCCGAGGGGTGCGCGGCGTCCCACTCACGTGCTATCATTGTCTCGTCTTCGTCTCTTCAGGCATCCCGCCGGCCCCTTATTGCGCCTCTCGCTTTCTCCCTTAATCATTTGCCCGTGCTTTTGATCTAACCTTTCGTTCTTTATTTATCCGTTTCTTTCTTCGCGCGGGCGAACGGCAAGGAGCAAGCGAGAGGCAAGCTACAGCGCAGGGAAGACAGGGGAAAGTCCCTTCATCCTTGAGGTGGGGTCCCAGCCACCCCACTGTGTTCGCCGGGATCAATACGCGCCATCCGAATCCAAGTCCAAGCCACCCCTGCCTGCCGACAGCCTACCAGCCAGCGTATCGGCCTCGGCGTCGCTTTTGCGATACGCGGAGAATGGCCCATCGCGCGCGACTATCCTCTTCCGTGACGTGGACGTCAATAAATAATTTGGAAGGGGCAAAGGGAGGGAGAGCAACGGATGGATGGATGGGAAGGGATGGAGAAAGGGAGAGACAGACAGGGAGAGTGGAAGAGATATGGGTATGAGCCATCTCGTGCGAGCAATTATGTCCGGCAGGTTGGCGTTGCAGGATTGGGATGCAATGGGGATGGAGGCAATTTTGGTGGAGCGGACTTTGAGGTCGATGGCGCCGACGAAAAGTTAGGTTGGTCGAAATGGCGGTTCAGTGTACTTGTTGCTGGTACCAGGCGACTGCACGATTCGAGATGGAGAAATAATGTCGTTTGAGGCGATATCGAGCCGGGAGAGACATTGGATCTGGAAGGAAATTGGATCGGAGGGGACGGTGGGCTTGAATCCGTGCCGGTTGGAGATTGAATGTTGTCTTCACGTGCGACTGGGAGGGGGTTCCAGGTAGTTCGCTTGGGGAATGGTCTGGGTTTGTTGGAAGTGACAATGATTAATCTTATTCAAGTGGCCGATCAAGGTGGATCAGTTAGGGAATTGGTTCTATTTGGTGGCAATGCGCACTTATTCAGCGAACTTTCTCCGAACGTTTAAATTCCCGAAGTTTTAATCTCGCAGTCCTCCGTCTTCCCCTTCCAACTTCACACCTACTCTGAAGCTACGAAACAACTAAAACGTAAAACAACTAAATCCGCATTCCTTTTTCCAAGTCTAACCTAAGTCCACCACCTCGAACTGCCTCCCTCGCAACTAATTCTTCAACCCTGGTAACTCAGCACTTTAGCTTAGAATGTGCCACCAGCCCACCCCCTCCTATTCCCCAGATTCCTCGCGTATCCCTAATCACCCATAACCTTTTCTCTTCTCCCTCCCTCCTACCACCCACTTGCTCGACCAACAAAAACCAACTCAATCCGGCCTTTCGCCCGGGCAAACACCCCAAAATCGCGAGGACGTCACATCCAGACGCGCGAGTCATCAGAAGAAAGCCCCGCGGATAATGATCATCGTCGGCCTTCTCGTTCGTTCTTCCTCCCCTTTTTTCCGTTCACGCAAGATGAAGCAATTACTCCCGAGGGGTCACAGACTCGGGGTCAGAGGGTGGCTGCCGGCATCGCAGGGGTGTTCCCAAAAAGGGTGGCTCGGTCGAGCTGACGCAACGCCGAGTTGGGTGGTAGCGCTGAGTGGTAACCGCCGCCATGTTGATTTTCGGCGTTGCCGCCGCGGCGACGTAGTCTCCGGGCGATCTGCGAGCGCCCGAAGGTTAACATCCTCGGCGTCCCTTCGGGCGTGCGTCGCGCCGGCCATAAATAGACCCCCTTCGCGCGTCCTTTCGCAACCCGGATCAATTTGCGGGCGCGCGCCGGAACCGGCCGAAATTTCGGTCATTGTTCGGCCATCAGGTTTCGGCCGAGGAAGCCAATGACTCGGCTCGGTTGGCGAGCGTGATCGAAGCACGGAGGGTTCAAATTGAGTTAGGCGACGAGGGGAGAGAAAAGGGACGCGCGCCGCAGAAGGCCGGGGAGGAGTGAAGGGGAAGAGAAAGAGGGAGAGAGACGGAGAGCGATCGAGCAAGAGAGAGAGGGGGAGCGGAGCACGTTGAACCACGGCTCGGGTTCTATTTTGGTACGGCGTCCTTGAACTAATGCACAAGGACCGGGCCTAGGAGGTCTGTGCAGCGAGGGAAATAAAAGGCCAAGGGGAGAGCGAGAAAAATGAACGCCGGCTGGCGGATTTGCAAGGAGCCGGCCGTCGGAATTAAAGGAGGACCTTTGTTGGGCCGAAGACGAAACGCGAAAGAACGATTTGTTCGGGTCTGCCGGGCCGGGTGGACTGGAGGTGTTGACGGGGAGGGGTCGCAAGATTAACAACAATGTCGGGCCGAAGGGCAGGAGGTGCCGCCCGTACGTGGGACTGATGCTGGCGATTTGTGGGTTCGCATTGCTGCGAAAAAGTGGAATAATGTCTTATTGATTTCCAGCTATTTTCGTCGCTGTAGCAGGGATGGTTATTGAACCAGTTGAAGGCTGGTCCTGCGGTGACTTAAACGCTTGATATAATGAAATTGAATAACAATGCAGAGCCGGGCAGGCAATAATTATCGGCGATGGTGGCCATTGATTGGGATCGATGCCATTGTGGGCGGCGACTCTGAGAGCGTTGAGGGAATTAAGAAATTCGGGCTCGGGTTCTGACGACGATTGATTTTGGCGGTTGTATTGATGCGGCGAGGTGGGAGTGGGAGTGGGAGGGGTTTTGGAATCAGAGTGTGGGATTGTTGATATTTTTCACCTCGTGGGAGGTTTGAGGTTAGCTTGGTGCAATTGACTTAATATCGAATAAATAAAGTGCTGAATGCAAACAGTAATAAGAGATTTATTTATCACCTGCCCAGTACCACTTGCACATCGATCTGCAGCACGAAATAACACAAAAAAAGATGTAGGAGCGTGACGTAATCTCGAATCGTTGCGAATCGTTGTGAATAAACAACAATTTGTCACAAGATTCTCTGGATAGCAAAAACCCTGTACATCCCGGTAGATACTACTTCGACACCCTATATATCACACATGTACCACAGTATCTACGCACCGACTCTCCAGGTTCCCCAGCCGAAATAAATGTACACCCATTCCCATAATCATATTCGACTACGTGTCGACTTTCATTAAGGTCAAACTCTCCAACCACCCATCCCACACCTTTGTAGGTACCGTGCAAACACACGCACGATCCTGTTGATTTTGCACGTTTCTCGACCCACATGGCCGCCAATTGCTCGAAAATATTATTGCTCTCGACCGCCCAGCAGCCCGAAATCGTCGCTAATAAAGTATCGATTACTCTCTTGCTCTTCGAGGAGACCAAAGATAACAAGTGTAATTGTACATATAGAGCCTGTTCGCCATATGCGGGCAGCGCCTACAAAGGCGGATGCGCGGGAAAGCTGTTTAGCCAGAACCAAAAAGCTTTGCTTTCGCTCGCAGGCGGCGCTCGAGATCCGTCTGCGGTTCTTCCCGAGAGGGAGACGCACAAAGCGGGCCTCTCCTCTTTCATCCCGAGTGGCCTTGGTATCCTCAAATAACGTTTCAGTTACGTGCCTGGTACCGGCACAATACACCCATATATCAAATTTGGTTCGCGGGACTGCTGTAAATTACCCACCACCCCTGGAATTTCGTTCGCCAAAGTACGTCCCTCGTATTTCCGTTTCGCGGGAAACGAGTAGCGCCACGTAGCGACGCTAAATTTGCGACTTTCCGCGATCCCCGTTTCCGCCCAGGGGTTCTTCCAAAAGCCAGAGGCTGAAATTCATTTTCGCGTCGGCCGGGCCGACCGATGGATTGTTTGAGTCTGCATGTCCGTTCTTTCATAGAAATTTAAGTCGACACTTGTATTGTGGAGCGCAGACGGAGATGAGTACGCGTGCGCGCGACGGGAGGGACGAGACGGAGAGCGCCAGATGGCGAGAGAGACGGACGCGACCCCTGTACCGGTACCGTTTCTATGGTACCGTTCCTGGATTAACGCCCCTTCGTGGAGCTGCACCGAAGGGTAGAACCAACGCGTAGGGTGCCACGTGAAAACGCCAAGTCAAGAAAAACTGGACGGCCGACAACATGTGGGCCGTTTGCCGGCGAGACGCGGTCTCGGAGGAAAGCTGAGCGCATCCGACGCTATCGCACGGTGGCTAAAAATACATTTGGGTCTTGCAGGCAAAAGCGGCGGAGAGGAATTTTTAGAGTGATTTTTGGTTCCGATTGGAGGGGTTCATGTTATTTTGGATGGGTAGAAGTAATGAGGTCACTGGTGATGGAAAGATTTCTGGGTTATATTTTTTATTGTTTTTTTATTGCAGAAAGAGTATATTGGATGATGAGGAAATTGCCTGAGTGAAGACTCTGCATTATTTAGAGAGGATTTGTTAAAAGGTTATTCCGCTTCTTGATATAAACAATAGATGTTAGTTGCTATTTGAAAAGTAATTTTAGTTTTATCCCTTTAAAAGGTGGTGAATAGTTTTAGGAGGCATATTTATAATTATCAATGTATGAAACAGATATTATCAGGGACTTAACTCTGGAAAAGTACTTTGTGCAAGCACTTGCTTGCTGATGTTGTAATTTCAAGCCATACAAATCTTGTGTAATGTTTGACGAAGTTGACAAATATATACAGACCCCACTTTGCATCAAACATTTCTCCAAATTAAAAACGTCTAGAGATGTACACCGATACTTTTGTGGACCTCCTAAGAAACGATAAAGAATAAAGTATACCAAAGTGGATACTGGTTCCAGGTATATTCTTTTTGTCATGCCTTCATAGAAATGACACACTCTTTTCCCTGAAACCCAGGGCGAGACTCGCCAATTTCACACCAGGCATATATACGAAGACAAAAAACCCAATCAGCTTTTTTGCACAATGTCTTGCTGTGCAGATAACAAAGTAACTTCCTTCCGCACTCATAACAAAGTACAAAAAAGAATAACTTGACCATTCCCACTTATAAAACCCCACTCCTCTCAGAAAACGACATCCTACAATCTAAATGTTAAATCTAAATCGTAAAATGTTTGCAACCTCGCCTGCACAATAAAAACCTATCCACTCATCTTCATAATCCCATCCTGTCCCATTTCCCTTTTCCACCCGCGCCGTTTCTCCCAATCCAAAAATACCGCCGATCGTCACGATCACCCGAGTGTCCTCAGTTTTCAATCATACATCCGATTAAGACCACTCGTGGCCGTTTCGAGATGTCAGCGCGCTGCCGCTCGTGACGTCACGTCGCCAGCTGAAGCTTTGTCGCCGATGTTCTAATTCCGCCCGAAGCCTTATCTCGCAAGCCGGCGTACATTCAGGTCTCGGGACGTTACCCGGCGATCCCTTCCGATGCGGAATATTCTCCGTTTATGAATTATTTGGAGTTGAACGCGCGACTGTGGAATGCTCGCGGTTTATCTTGAGCAAATCGAGACGATAACGCGAACCTGCGACGGTACCGGCGCGCCGCGGGATTGCGCTGAAATTCTCATGTGGACGTAAAAATAGAACCAATAAAGCGCACGGGGAATCGATACGTCGGCCTCAAGACGTGAGATAACGTCCGGCCGAAATTAGGCTGATACCGAGAGCCTTCCCGGTTATCATAATCGATATTTCACTCGGTTGCGTGGCCGTTTTCTTCGTCGCTTATCACTCGGACCAACTCCGCCTAGATGCCACGCGTTTCGCCCGGTTCGGGAGATGTAATGGCTCGATACAGCGCAAAGTGTGGGCCTTCGATGGTTCTGCATGGGATGGTCGCGACATCTACCATGGGAGCTGTAAATTCGGGGCGGAGATTTATGGGGGACGCGGATTCTAGGTGGACTCGAGGGTGTTTCCAAGTCGGTGTTAGGGGAGGGGGACTGTTTGGGAAGGGTGGAAGGTAGATTGTTTATGATTGTTGTCGTGTTTGGTTGGTTAATTTAGAGGGGACCATTTTCGCTTTAGGATAATTTCTAGACAAGTAGAGAATTAAACGTGCCTCAATAATTTAGTTGTATCCTTTGGACCCAAATGGTACCATTGCTGTCTCCTATTTATATTGCCTAATTTTTATAGAAGTCTATAAACTAGACCAGTTGGCTTTTACCTCCATAAACTTCCTCCTTCCACCCCACCTTCCTTTCCTCCACTAAAATCATCAAACTACTTACCTGTCCTAAAACCAATCTCCTAAAACACCCCAGTTTGTGCATCTTACATAAATTTCCTCATATCATGTTTAATCGTGCCATCAATGTTTCACATTCAATTACATTACCCTTCAGTGAACATGTTCCTCGGAAATGGAACAGCTCACGTAACGTCCCCTAATGGCCATTCCCGTAACTTCGAACCAAAGCTCTACTTACCTTTGGTTGCTTCTCTTCAGGCTGTTGCTGATGACCCTCTGCGACTTCCGCGTCGCTAATTTCGGCATAAATCTCGGCCCGACTGCGTTCCGCCTCCTGCGGCCCCCTCGCCGCACCGTCTTGATGTAGTAATACTCCTCCTCATCCTCCTCCTCCTCCTGCCGCCTCATCCTCTCCCTTTTGCTATCCGCCTTTATCGAATTCCGCACCCACTTGGCAACTTTCTCCTGCACCTTCAAGTCCGTCGGTAAACTAGATTCCTCCTGCCGCTTATCCTCTTCATCCGCTTCCACAGCAGCAGTTTCGGCCTCGGCATTCACCTCGGGCTCTTCCTTACCCTCCACCGGTACCTCCACTTCCTCATCCTCATCCTCCTCTTCCTCAGCAGCCAACGCTAACGCTCTCACGGCCTCTTCTTCATCGACGTCATCGTCCACCTGAACCTTATCTTCCGCCGGGGTTGTTGACCTTTGCTCGATATCGTCCGATTGCTCCTCGGGGTTCGCCTCTGGCTCGCATTTTATGCTGACTTTGTCTTCCTCGCGATTCTCTGGCACCTTAGCCTCTGGAGCTGCTGACCTTTGTTCCCCAGGAACCTCTGCTTCCGGCGAAGCAGACTTTTGGGGGTCCAAATTTACATTTTCAGGGCTTTCATTAGATGCAACATTCGTTGTCTGGGCCTTTACATTGGATTCTTCTTTGTCTGGACCCTTTGTCTCAGGTTTCGGAGATGCGACTGTGCATTCTTCTGTCTTGTCATTGTCTTTGCGAGAGTCATTGTTCTCGTCTTTATTTTCAGATTCGGCGACGGATTCCAAGGTGGGTTTGGACGCATTCTCCTCAGATTCGAGGGGAGGTGGACTCGAGCCGGACTTGTCAACTGTGGAAACCGTCGGGGGTTTGGTGGGAGTGCAGTTTGATGTGAGATTGAGTTCATTGACAAATGACTCTTTATCAATGGTTTCGCCAGGCTTGGTGGATTCGATCATTGCACTGTCCTGCTCTGACTCACTCTCCTTCAGAGAGGTCTCTGTATCCTTGTTTGATTCCATTTTGAGGTGAGTTTGTAATGTGAGACAGTTAAAAGGGTAATCAAGTCTTCACATTGTTGTAAAGGATACAACATTTATTAAAAGGGGCTTTAAAACGCTATGTATTTAATAAGGTATACATAGCTTAGCAAAATTGCAAACGGTTATTGCACTCGGCTTGAAAGTTACGTGGTGGTCCACGTAGTATAATTTGATTAAATAATGTAGAGAGGGTGTAAAAGATCTGACTGAATTACTTCCTTGTGATTTCAGAAGTGCATTCTTTGATGGTTCATTCTTCTGTAAAATTGTCCAGGAGGCTTCGGTGTAACATTGGGAGTTTAATGTTAGATGTTTCCTCTACTGGAGCTGAAATGGGAAAGATAAAAAGAGATTAGAAAGTTTGCAACTGTGTTCTGAATATATTTTAATGTTTGTTATGTGAAATTGTTTAATATGTAGAAATCGATATTGTTTTAACTAAATTTCTACCTTATACGAAAGAATCGATTGTACCATAAAACTGTCATCCTAGGAGTAGTTTTTTTCAGTTCATATCAAGATGTCGAGGGGAGCATGAAATCTATGGGGATTTAGAATGGACTGGGATAAGACTTTGCAGACATTTTTATAGTTATGATGTGACCTTTATAAAACGTGAAAATGTTCTTTGAATACACGTGAACTGATCAAACACAGGTATGCATAAATTTATTAAATTAAAATGAGAGTGGATAATTGCCAATAATTACAGCCAAGTATTATTACAAATATTTATCTTTGTAAAAATCCTGTACATTGAACATATAACATATTATAAATAAACATCGTAAGTTTTCAAATTGATTTTCAGACTGATTAAGCTTTGACGTTTAAATATGAATTCATTATTAATCACAATTATTCTCTGTTTCAATAATTCAATATTTTGTATATAGATATATACATTTATCATATAAAGAAGCTTTTTTTGACAAGTTCTTTATAATTAGACTAATCCATCAAATATTTTCTTGTCAGATACAACTTCATGAATGAAAACCTAAAGAAATCTAACATTTCACTAGTAATGAACACTAATACTTTCATGATATGAAGTTTCACAAATTGTTTGATATGATAAAGTGAAAAATGGTTTATTCTCACATTAAATAAGCTAATACGTATAATCAATTTTAATTTTCAATTTTGTCTGATTTATAAATTTAGCAAAAAGATAAAAGATTCTTATTTCAATAACAGTTTTGATTATTTTTAATTAAAACATTGTTTATTAACTCTATATAAAATGATAAATACCTCCAAGAGATTAGTTTATTAAAGTTAAAGATAATGTTACCTTTCATAAATATTCAACTACAAAGATAGTACATTGCCGAAGACAAAGTTGCCAATTATATGATTTGAAGTTTTAGTATAAATTCAATGTTGAAGTATATATAGTTCGTCCCTGACAGTACAATGAACTTTAAACTTTGGTCTGAAAATGAATAGAAGGCTTAATATATGAACAATTGTTATTTTTAATTTGGAACAAGGAATACAAATACAAACAATTGCAAAAAAATGATATTGAAACATCATATTTTATTAATCCCTCATTACAAAAACATATAAAAATAAATGGCTACATTTATTCAATTCAGTGTTTGTTATTCATAGAACACGTTTTATCAAATTAGGTAACATTTATCAGCTTCACTCTAAATACAAAATAAACGTCCTTTAAGCATAAGTCTCATATTTTTCATTAAACTGTGTAACGAAGACTTCACACCAAATGCCCAGAAAACCTTTGTGACCAGTAAATTAAATTCCATGAATTCCTCGACAACAAACCTAAATTTCATTTTTACTTTCTCTCGCACAGTTCCTAAAATTACATTCACCGTATATTTCCCACAACGTAACGCGTTTTACACAAGATACAAATCCGCATCGACCAATTACAAACCGTTCCTTGAAAAGTACAATAAACCCAACGAAAGTATGTATAACGCACGTCGCGCGAGTGAAATAGACAAGCAAGCTAGACAGAGCACCTAAGGTTGGTGACCCGCCTCATGATTGCACACAAAACATATATGTGTCAAAGCTTAACATTATCATTTTCGTTACACAATAGCACCAGTCTAAAAATAGACAGGCAATTTAAATGTTCATCTCTCCTCCTCAATCGGTTCACACGAAACAAATCTCGTCCGCCGAATAAACATCGCCATCTTCATCGTTCCACCTTCTCCTTTCCAATTGCCCCTTGATTTGCAATCCCGACAATTGCAATTCCGCTTGCGCCAACCGCAAACGTTCTCACGCGCCTTGTTTACAACTTTTGCGTTGCATTTAAAAACTGATTCATTTCCCAACGAATGCATATTGAGATCTATAATCGTTGACGCCAAGGTAAACAATCGTGACGTAAATACGACTGACAAAATAAAACAACTTATATATAACTATACATGTCTCTTTCTTTCTCGCTATATATACATATATACACGTAAATAGATTACAGTATCTTTAAAAATGACATTTCATCTCACCTGAAATTTGTAAACAGCGTGTCCGAAACGAGTTTCGCGCTTTTTTCCGCGCGGACCAATCAGTAGGCTGCGATCATTTTTTCGCGACACTACGCGTGTCTGCGAGGCGCACACACCGGCGCGGCGCGTCTTCAGCCCGAAACCCAGCGGGTTGCTTTGTCCACCCGAAAACCGGCACCGAGACACGCACCTTTTGCACCGAAACGACCGTCCCGACGAAGAATGCCCAACCCGGTCGCAGACACGCTCCGGATTTTCGGCCGATCGTGGCGCGCGTGCGCAAGCCGTCACTGCTTTTCAGCCGTCATCGTCCGCTATGCTTCGCGTGGATTTCGCCGGACTTTTTGCGGCGCGAGGCGCGAGCGAAGGCTCGTCCTTCGTGCTGTCCGAGCGACGGATTTCCGTCGTCCTCGGGGCGGTGGGACGGCGGGTTTTGTTGTTATTAATTGGATCAAAATGGCCACTGACTTTTGTCACGTATTTCACTGGCTCGCGGGGTGCCGCGGGGCGCCGCGATCTCGGCTGAGGGGAGGGTCGCGAGGGGAGGACGCACCGCGGAATATCCGCCCCGGTTTTCGTGAATTCGGCGCGGATCGCGCGAGGAACGTTGGCTGGATTAAATGCCGAGTTACATACTTGCGGGGCGGCCGTGTGTGTGTTTGTATAAATAGAGTGCGGGCGTGTGAAAGTGCGAGAAAGTGTGGCGCGGGAACGAGGAGGTGGCGACATCTGTAGGGGTTTTGGGGAGATGGAGGGTTGGGGAGGGAAGGGGAGGGGAGGAAGAGGTACCGACGAGTGGTAA
>JABFPB010000719.1:729-32748 GCA_022817645.1 Ceratoteleas bidentatus
TACAACCCCAAACCCTCGCCCCCCAAAAACCTCCCCCCCTCCCTCCGTTCCCTTCGCCGTCCCTGAAGTTGCCCCGGGCTTCGCTCTCCCCGAGTCCGTTCCTGGCTGGAAAGCATTTCCCCCGACTGGTTCTCACGGCGCAAGTGCGAGAGGCGGCGGCGAGCTCGCTCGGCCCAGTCAGTCTCGTCCCGTCTGTCCGGGAAAGCGGAGCTCCGAGGCACCGTCGAGCTTTGGCCAGTGAGTCGCGAGCCGCGGTCCCGAGTCGCGCGAGCAACGAGGATAGAGCGACTGGCGCGGAGCGCGACGGAGTGTGGAGAGCGCGCGCGCGCGCGCCAGCCCCGACGGTGTCCGCCATCGCTGCGCCTACGCCGAGCCCAGGGCGAGCCGAGCGCCGTGCCGCAGCGGTACGGTTCCGCGCGGGTTTCCGCGCGAGCGAGAGGGGGGCGGCCCGCGAGCTGTCAGCTCGATCGCCATTTTCGCCGCGGCGGCGGCTTCGGGACGCGCTCTCCGCGGGGCCGGAATCCGTGCCAGGGGAAAGGCAAAGTGCGCCGGTCAAGCGCGCAAGTCTGCGTGTGTGCGCGCGCAGTGGTCCACGGTGTGTCTGTGCCTGCGTTTGTGATTAAAAGTGAGCGCCCGTGTGGGAGGCAGGGCGAGCCTCGACTTGCACTCCGCCGCCGCCCCCCCCTCGCTTTCTTCCCCGTCTGCACACGCTCTCTCCTTGTCTGGCCGCGGCAACCCGGCGGACCGCAATTTTTAAGCCGAAAAATGGGATGGGACACTTGTGGGACGTTCAGGGTCGAGGATTTGGGTTTTAGTTGGGACTGATTTGGGAAAAGTAGGGGGAGGTGGAATGAGGTTTTTGGAGGGTTTTAGTAGGTTTTTGGTAGTTCCCATCCCAAATCCAGAGATGGGATGGGAAGTACATTGGGGAGCATATGATGGGTGTATGTTGGACAGATGCTTGGAGACAATTGTGGGTTGCAGTGGGTTTTAGCGGGATTATGAGTTTGGTGTATTTTTAAAGGAGAGGCAGTTTACAGTGGTTTGGAATTGCATTTTGTGGAAAGTTGCAATGGATTATGTGAATTTATTTGTTGTCATTTTTACTGTATTTTACAGTACTTTGCTGAGAAATGATGGTACTTTTACAGGAAATTTGATTCTGAGAAGTTTCCTGGAATCTCATTCCTGAAAGTTTTACTGGTATTTCATTTCCAGTGGATTTGCTGCAATTTTCCACTGCAACTTTATAGGAGTATATTGAATGCACATCTGTACTTTGTACATCTACTGAACATGTTAAAAATAGTTGATTCCAAGGGAAAAGATAATGAAAGATTACAGACTTTTGCCTGGAATACTCTAATTATTCGATATTTGCTTGCGATTAAGATGAAAATAAAGGATATTCTTACTAACATCATTTTGTTAGTTAAGCATTAACGTTAGTTAACGTTATCAAAGACGTTGCTCATTCCTCATTCCTCATGCAGCTGCAACAGTCTAAAGTAATTACGAAAGAACGTAGCTAAACCCTTCTTAAAACCGGATGCAAGGATTAGATTTCACTGAATGATGCAAAGAGATAATTTTCTAAAGATGTTGGAAATCTGTCAAAACGTCAAATAAAGTTTGATTGAATGTTAAAAAAGTACATAATACATCTATTTAATGTTGTATCAAGTTTATTATCTGCAATTAGCATACATTTCATTAACTCCTTCAAGCTATTGCATTATCTGCTACACATTCCACTTGAAGTGTCAGTTTAACTCTTTACTTATGTGAACAATTTTCAAAATCTGTTGATTTATTCATTTTTTTTTATATAAAAGAAATGCTATTGCATTATAATCTTCTATTCATTGCAATTGCAGAGTAAATCCAACACTCCTATTATGTTCTCATTTTCTAATTATCATCCATTCATTCTTTCAATAAAGAACCATTCCAAAACACTGAACTACTGTAACATATCACATTTTCTAAGGGGTTTAAAGGTATTCCAAACAATTAAAATTGATTCTCTCAACCCATCCAGAGCTCCAAAATCAACCTTTGAAACAAACAAAAATCTATCAGAAAGGAATGGATGCATATCAACACTAGAGAACATTCAATCGAAAATCAATAGATACTATTCCTATTTTTATATACATTATATTAGTGGATATACATATATTATACAATTGACTATATATTTATAGATTGCTACAAATATTCTCTGTGACAAGCTACATTATTTTTGACAGATTTTAGAACATTCTCAATAGACTCCTACTGCCTTCTAAAATGTTGTAACAATCTTCACACAAACAAAATTCCAAACCCGTCCTCTCCACAAAAATCTCTCCTGCAATGAAACCTCCAATCTAAACATCCGCGCCTCTTTGTTGCGAGTAATGTCATTTACGTCCATGACTCACACTCTCAGTCTTCCTCCAAATCCAGCCTCCTCTCCCAGCACAACAAACCAACAACATAAACAAAACCACCCCCCTCAGAACACCCCTGCAGAACACCGGTCTCAAAACCACTGTGCCTTTCTGACAGCCGCGCCTAACCTCAAAAGGGTTCGTCTCGGCGAAAAAAGCGTCGAACGGGACGCGCGGCGCCATACTGGCTTGACGCCCGCTCTCCGCCGAGCGGCTTCTCGGAGTGAAATCGACCGGGCCGCGGACGGGCCTCGATCGATAGCGGCGCGGCGCGTGTTTCGCGCGGCCCGGCACGCGCGCGTGACACCTAACCTCGCGTGCGCGTTGACAACGCCTCGGCGGGTTCAACGACTCGGCCGAAGTGAGGTTAGGCCGACAAGGAGAGGCGCGTTCCGCGACGGCGGAAAACCGGGCGGAAAAACGCGAGGAAGAGACGCAGTGCCGAGTGGCCGTTGATATCCTTTTCGTTTGTCTTTGGCAACAGCAGAGTGGCGTTCGCAGAGTGGTGCTTGGTGGAGTGTACTGTTCGACCGGAGCGAGCGACGGAGCGGCGTTGGGGGAGTTGGGGGGCTGTGTGACTTGTTCGCCGAGCACAGCGGAGCCGCCCGGGCCGGAGCCTACACAGGCCAGTGGCGGAGCCAGGCGGAGCACACGACTGCGACTTAGGTGAGTGGTTCGGGTGAAGCAGAGTGAAGAAAGTTGACAGGTAGAGTGGAAAAAATGAAATGTGAAGGTTTTGGAAATTATCCAGAGAAATGTAGTGAAAAATTAGATTGGGAGTATATCTATGTATGTTAAAGATGTAGATGTAAAAGCTGTATAATACAGGACAGCAATGATTGTTGTGAAGATTTTCTGATGTTGGTTTAGTCCTGGTCAACAATACTGTCTGACAAATAGTGGATAAACTGTAGTTTAGGAACAATTTTGGATTCGAGTGGGGAACAGTAGTTTTTTTGATATCTAAAAAGACTGAAGTTGTGTTAGGTTTGTTAGTTTCAGTGGTTCTGTTAGTTTGTTTGTAACTCTTTTTACTAAACAATGAAAAAAGTGTCATTACTGATTGCTTCTGTCATTTGGTCTCTATACTGTCAACATCATATAAGAAAAATAGAAACAATACAATATAAATTTTTCAGAAAAGCAGCAACATGTATAAAACTTCCTGACCCATTTATTGATCATTGTTATACAAACATTTCTTCTGCACTAAAATACCCTGTCATTGAAATCTGTTGGAGTATCAAACGATGCAAAAGTTTATGTTCATATTCTGTGTAAGTGTCATAGGTTTCCATTATTATTGAATGAGTTGATGTTTAAAGTTCCTGTTATAAATCTGAGGCAAAAGCCTATTTTTGCTATGATTTGCTATAAATTATACAAGAATAATAATCCTTTGACAAGAATGTGCACAATCAGAAATGACCATGATAATGACATATTTGATATTGTGATTTAGTCAACTTGTTAAGAAGTAAGATCTTGTATGAATGAGTCAGTGATATGATGTTTGATTTGTGATATGATTATTCTATTCCCTGGTACAAGAAACATAGAAATTCATCGTAAAAATTCCACTATGAAAGTCTATGAATAGCTATGAAAATCCATGAAAGGGAATGCGCAACTAGTTTTTCTTATGAATCGCTATGTAAAAACATGATTCATGACAAAAATCCTATGAAAATCCATTGGAACTCTATGAAATCTCCGTTGCATGTTACATAGAGTTTCATAGCGGAATTTTTACTATGAATTTCTATGTTTCTTGTACCAGGGTTATTATTATTTGTTATTGTTATTATCTGTTATTGTTATTTTCTTTCTATCCTCCTACTTTATGTATATAATTTTTTATAATGTATTTTGTAAAATTGGACTTAAAATGCTAAAATTAAATATAAATAAATAAATTTCTGTTAATTTAGCTAGTTTTTTTTTATTTCGATTTGATTGCCCATACACTATAAATCTACCCAAATAGTACTGCAGGATTAATTCAACGATGATTTAGCATTGGTAACCCATAGAGCAGAAAAACTCTCCCTCAGACTTGAAAACATGCTAAATCACTGTAGAAACTAGACTGAAACAGTATTTTTCGTTCCCATACTGTTACCAACACAAAATCAGTGTTGATTGTTACTTCTGATGACAAAAACAGTTGGGACTGTGAAACAGTGTTATATGAGTGGTTTATTTTTCAGTGCAGTTGACAGACGTGAATAACTGTTTTGATGGTGACCCAGTACAGTCATATATGACAATGCTACTCAATTGCAAGTTAATTTCAGCAGCCTAATAAGTACCCGATGATGGCCATCAATATTGGCTGAAGCAGTGTATTTGTTATGATGTGAAAATAAACATTTTTAAGAATTTTATTCTTGGGTCTGTTAAATTTGTCGTTTAATAAGTATAAATAAGAGGAAATTTGAATGAAAAGATGTAAAACAAACATAAATACTGTCAGTTGTAGAGCTGGAATTGTACTAGAATTTTTTGGCATGCGTGAAGTTTGTGAAATTGTGATATAGCAGTTTGAATTTGCAAGTTTGAGTTGGGAATTTCGCGTCAAAAGCGATGTTTGTTAAATTATTCGCAAATTAATGGATTTGCAGGATGAGAAATCGTTACATTCTTTGTTAAGGTAGTTCATTTATTAAGTTGGAATAATGAGAAGTTGATGAAACTTGGAATCTGGGTTATTCCAAGGTTGATATTCAATTTGCCAAATTTTCAAGTATGCAACTATGTAGAAGTCGAGATTTTTAATGATAAAAATAGTGAAAAATGATATATACAGATATTCTATCTCTGTTTCAATGATTTGAATTTGTTGAAAATTGAGAAAATTGAATAACACTGTAATAACCTGAATGTAAAGTTTCATAAAAGTGTCGTGTTTGGTTAAGTTATTAATAAATATTGATAAATTATTAAAATTGTGTGTAACTCGCAAAACAAGATTCTGAAGAACTTGATTTAACAGAAACATGGACATGAAATGTAAAGTATGGTAATATTTATCAAGAAACAATAAAACTAATACTGTGAAGAAATAAAAAACATCTTTTCATTAATATGAGCATTTTTCTATCAGCACTCTAAATTTATGGACCTTTTTAAGGGAACTACCTTAAATGAGAAATATGTATGTTCCTTTTCAACAACTTTCGTTGTATATTACGGTGGGCAAACCCGTTTTTCGCACACACTATAAATGTAATCCCAAAACCTGTGAAGTAAACGAGTTCATTCATTGCAATGTCAAACAGCAACTAATATGTATCGAACTTTGTCAAAATGTTCAGGGTTAAACAAAGATTTTAATCATAGTAATAAATTATTATCCTTAATACACTTTTGAAGATATTTCAGAAAATGTGTTAAACGTGACACAAGTGGATAATTACTTATTATTTATTAACTATTAATCGCTGCTAGTTCTAATAGAGTCTTCAAATTTACTATTTATTAAAAGTTTACTTTTACATAGTTTATTTAATAACCAACCGATTTTTTGATAATGGGAGATTCCATGAAAAATATTTCACGTTTATAAATAATTGTGATCTGACAAACCGTTCGCGTTTTGGCCATTTTTTCCCATATTTTGGAAAATGCGAACGGTTTGTCAGACCACAAGTATGTAGAAAAGTGAAATAGTTTTTAATGTAGTCTCCCATTACCAACGAATCGATGGGTTATAATTAAAAACTTTAAAATTAAACTTGTAAAACATAAACAAAACACTAACTCCAATACTTCAGACTTTAATTCCAAGTAAATTTTGTATTAAGTCGGATTAAATTGTGTTACATTGTTTTTATGCGCTATTAAAATTATAATTTTCCAATTGAAATCACACTTTAACCTGATGTTGAAGTTATTTACTTTAACAAAAGGAAACTATTGTGAAATAAAGACAGAGTTCCATAATAATGAGGTGAGTGGATTGCTTAACACAAATGTAGGAATAAATGCAAATTTGAAAAGAGACAAATTTGGAATTTGGTTACTGATGCACATTATTAGTGCAGAACAATTGATTTAGTGATCTTTAATTCAACATATTAACGTTTTGCTAGCTTTACTTCAACATATTAAGACCGTTCGTTAAAAGATAGTAACTCTGTGACTGTGGGTACTGACATATCACCTGAAGACAGTGCAATGTACATTGCAAGCCTGCAATGGAAATGTCAAACTCCAACGTTTTACAACTTACAAAAGTATGTTTGCAACAATGCTTTTGTACGATTCATTATCAGTATACATTTCAGTATTTATTTTATATTTTTCCGAGTAAACGTGAATAAATACATTGTCTTCACTCTAAGCTGACATTAACGTCAGAATATTTATCGTACATGTTGCAATATTTAAAACATTATTTCCTCTCATACACAATGCGAAAATTCATTCGACAAAATTCTGACAAACGATTTGACGAATTTTTTAGAAGATTAAAGCTATCGACATGTATTTACTAAAGTTACTCTTGTTGAGACTTGCAGACTATAGAATCTATAGTACGTCTATAGATTCTATAGTCTATATATCGGCTTTAGATGTCATTGGAAATTGTTCCTTTGTTTGTATACAAGGAGTAACAACAAAAGTGTCATTAAAACTTAATAAATAATAATAATACACATTTGGTTCTGAAACAAAAAACTAATATGCAATTTCATCACATTTATCGTAAAATCGTTAGAACAGTATAAACAAACATGACAGGTTGACAACAATCTAAAAAGTTATTGCATACTCGAATACCATCAATCTGTTTTTATGCCCCGGTAATGCATGATTACTATAATATTCCGCAAATTATCTGTTTTCATACATATTGATCTGCGGAAACGTGCTTTTTGTGGACCTTTTATGGGACACCGATAAGTGCATTACTTTACAACGACGATAAAGCGAAAAATCAGATCTCAAAACCGAAAATAAAATCATCCGCTAACCGGCATTCCGTTTATCAAACCTCTTTTAATTCGCAATTATCGCGTCTGCAAAATGCAAGTGAACATTGCGCCCGTCAATCACATTTAAATAAAGCGCCGTCCCGGATTTAAATGCAAGAATCACATCCAAGTGAATCAATTTTCAATTATAACATACAGCCCCGAACTAATTACCATTTCCAATAATTGATTCTTGTCGGCAATAATTTTGTTGTTGCTTGTTGACAAATGGAAATCGCCCGACATAAATAACAACTCGATTTCCGGAAAACTCGCCGGATTTCCATATTTTCTATCTTGGTTTTGGCTTTCTAATTGCGAACCGAATTCGTTGACGAATGATTGAAGGCAATAAAGTAGACGGAGCTTATGTTACGATTCCACAGTGTCGTTATTTGTGGCCTACCATATAAGGCCGAAAAACATTCGACATCTCGGCATTCAATTAACGGGGAAACTCGCACCCCACATAAACGAACGAATTTACATAGCCGCGCCAATAATAAAATGCTTTACGACTCGCGGCCATTATTCGACATGACTCAATCTTTCTTACTGTTTCTTCGCTTGATTTATTGTTGCCTTGTGACCGTTTGTCATATTACATTTAATTGCCGCGATAAAATTACCCGCAACAACGATAACCTCCATTCTAATAAGTTTGTCGCCTAACGCAAATTAATTAGTTCATTAATTCCTCGTTAGCGCTTGGATAAAAAACAAATTATTTAGTCATTAAGGGAAGGTACAATACAAGTGGCTAAAATCAATACATTTAATCAAAATATCATGATATGTTTATGATATAGTATTTTATTAATCTTACTTAAAATAAATTTGAATTGTTTGAAACTGAGTAAATTGATTTGTAAAAAAGCACTTGTATTTTTATAATAAACTATCCATTTCGAATATTTGTTCAAGTTAATTGACTTTTATTGATTTTGACATTGAAACTATTATCGTTGTTTTGAAGTGTAAGTGTTATTATATAAATAAAAATAGTTGTTATTGTTGGAATTATGTTCATGTTTGTTATAAATGATTTTAAGTGAAAAGAAAACGATTTGGCTAAACTTTTCTCTTGGCACATTTCATGATTGATTTGTAAAAAATGGCATTTACATTTCAAATCGATTCCACATATATATTTCAAGTAAATTGACATTTGACACCCACGAAATGAAATGAAAATGAAAATATTTATTGTTTTGCCCCAAAAGTGTCATCCTTTACGTAAAGAAAGTTGTTGATATTGATCGTATCCTTATTTGGTAAAACTGAAACTTGTCAATGTTATTGTTCCGTAATTTTGAGTCAAACGTAACTTCCTAAACATCATAAAGATGAAATCCTAAATATGTTAACAAAGTGTTTCTGCTTTTTTATAAAAAAATTGTTCAATTTAAATCAAGTAATTTACATTGATCCAATTCTTGTTTGTAAACATTAAACATTGTTTTGATCCGAATCATCATTGTTTATTTCAAAATACATTGTTTACATTGACTCATCTCTTGTTTGTAAACATTAAACATTTATTTATATTAATACCATTCAATTAGTTTCGACAGCAACATAATTATCTCCAAAAATACAATTTTTCCTTAAACCTCAATATCAATTATTTTGTCTCGCCGTATTATCGATTGACCTTTCGTCCTGCTGAAAAATGACACTTTCCGAGGTGCAATGATAAACATTTTTCGACGCGAAAACGATCCGTCTTTTAGCGCAGTTTTCGCCAATTTTCGCTGCCCGAAACGTCGTTGCGAATTGTCATCCCGAATGACCGTTCTTTCGCCTCGAACTCGGCGCGGTTCGACCAGAATTTGTCTCGCGCAATTTCCGTTTGTACTGTGCGGCGTCGTCGGGCTAATGCAAATGAAAAGTCGATTTCAATTAACGGTTCTATTATGTAAGTCGAATCGGGCGAAAAGACGGGATCATTTGCGTGAGTTCTTCCGACGTGAACTCCGATGTCGATGAGGATAAAGACTTAGTTCAGTGGCTTTCAGCGAAATTGCGTTGTTTTAACGACGTTGCTCGGCGCTTTTCTCGTTGCGTTTTTTCCTGGCGATTCTGGCGCCGTTTCACGGCAATTTCGGCGCTTTTTTTATTAGCGGGCTTTCGCAACTATGAATTGGCCGGAAATTCGGTTACGAGGACAGTTTCGATTTTCATATTATCGCTTTGGCGATGTAAAAAGGTTTCTTGTGATATGAAAGGGTTTCTGAAAGACTGTGTGGAAAGTAGCGATTTTCGTATATTATGGGATATACAATTTTGGATTTGAAATTATTAAAACAATGTAAAAATGTCGAAAATTGTATATAGGAGGATGCAAATGAATTCAAATTTCAAATTAAGTACAGAACAATAAATATCTAGATTCTACTGTAATGGAAAATATTTTTTTGTTTTAAGGTTTAGAAAAACGTAGCTTACAAATTAGACGTATACAATTTGTTAAAAAGTATATTAATTTATTATCATCTTTTTAACATGTAAATGCAATTTGGGACAACTTTTTTAAATTAAATATAATTTAAGACAACTTTTTTCATGTATTAAACACGAAATCCACAGAAACTCTCCGACTCGTTTGAGCCTTCCAAACGCTAGTGAAACGCGTAGTCGTTACAACGCCATTTAAATACGAATCTCGCCGATCTCGCGCCGATGTGGCTTCAATCGATCTCCCGAAACGTCATTACGACGAATCTAACGTCGACGGGTTACAAGAGGCGGACTTTTCGAAATGGCCGCTCGCCAGGATTTGTCCGCGATTCGTTTTTTTTTCTCGCACGTTCGGTATAATGAATCGGATAAATGAGATTGTGACAAGTATCCTTTGTGGGGATTAGCCGAATAATAAATGAGCGTTTGGCTCGTGTGATTTTTGATGAATTGTCGGTTTTGTGTTTCATTTCTAGCGTCAAGGTCGAGCTGGAATATAGTTGCTTGGAAATGTGAACCGGCCCATTTTTTTCGACGCTATCGTAACCTTTCGAATAATGGTGAAAAATTCGGAAAATCGAGAAAAAATGTAGAAAAAGGCACGTTTACGTAACCGATTGTATGGAATGCAAACGTGAAATCGAATTTTTCTTCAGTGACGGGTAATCGATTGCGATAGGGAAATTATTCGCCAAATTTAACTGCATATAACAAATTGTTATAACTTTGAAATTGAAATTTCAGTGGTTTTAGCGGTTTTTCGTATTGATATGTTTGGGATAAAGGAAACGTGTAGTTGAATTACTTGTGCGGTTATACTGAGAGCAGTTTGCAAAAAACATTTTTAATGATTTTTGGAATTTTCAAACATGTTAATTTTTTTAGTTTTTTAGATGGCATAGTTAAGCTCGGAAGAAGAAATTCGGAAATTTGATTACCAACATTGACATATTAAATGTGCTTCGGTAAAAAGCAATGTTTTAAAAATACTCAAAAATGTCCATTTTTATTTTTTCAAAATACTCCAAACATCGTCATAATTATTCTCAAATAAAAGCATTTCCGGCGAATGAACACGACAATGTAACCGAATTACAGCTAAAATTATCCGAACAGAAATTGAACCAAATAAAAAAAATTCGATTTTTGCGGCACTGTTTCCTAATAGAAGGCGTCGTTCCCGAGTGTTCTGTCGCTGTTAATGAAGCAGGCTTTTGATTAAAGCACTCGTGTTCTTTATTTCCATTCGTTTAAATGACTTTTTGTTGATTCCGTTGCGAGCGAATGTGTCGAAGAAGACGTAACCGTCGGTGCCGGACAAAAAGCGGCAGAAAAAATGTTGCGCCGATGGCTCGTCGCGTTGAAGGGGAACCGCTTTTTTTGCTCGCCTAACCGTGGCGAGGATTCGCGCGCGGGGTCTTTTGAACAAGCGAAAATGCACTGCATTATAAATACGCGGCCGACATTCGGTTGATTGTGGCGGCGATAAGCGCGCGCTCGCCCGATACGACTCAAAATGATTTTAAACACGTTATTCAAGTGAACGGCGGAAAAATATTTCACCGGGGTTACACTTGTGATGTCGGATTACGAATTTTGTGATGCTGATAAGAGAATGGGTGGTGTGGAGGGGGACATGAAAAATGTTCGTATTCACTTTTGCATTCGAGAATTGGGTTTTATATTAGTTATTACCGTTCCATTATTACAGTTGTGAAAGAAATAATAGCGAGAATATGAAATTTGCTGAGATGGATGAGTTGAAAGTATGAATCGAAAAAGGAGAAGAGGTGGAATTGTTAATGAAATAAAGTACATTTTTGAAAAGGAGTTATTTTGACTGATACTCAAAGTGCATTTGAAATGTCATAGCGTTGAAATTAACTTGGAAATTAGCTACTATATAGTCAGCTAATTGTCGGGGGGAATATGTATATTAAAATTCATCACGAATGTAGGATTTTAGCTGCAATTTAAGCTGGTTTAATCAAGTCATTCAATGAAATACACGAACCATCTGCTCCAATTCAAATAAGCGTTTAGTTACCCCAAATAAAGTTCCTATTTAACGTTAATAAACTGTTTAAATGCGTCTATTAATTTATTCGTAATGGACCTGCTTCCTTCCCACTCAATAGCTTGTTTTCATGATTCTTCTGTGTCATCGAATTTTCCTCAATTACTAGATTGAACTTATATCTTGCAACAATTAATTTGATGCCAAATATGCATAGGATTTTTGCATTAATGAAAGTACTCAGTTCTATAATAAGTTGAATATTTCTGTTAAAAAATACAATAAAATGTATTTTTTAACAGTATTTTTAACTTTTTAAAAAGAAGTTTATTTACATTAATTTATAAAATTTACGAAAAAAGGTTTATAAATTCAAACTTTATATTATATCTGATAATTTTATTGCATATTTAATTTTTCCACTGTCCCCTTAATCGGCCTCGTTGCCGAATTTCCGCCGCGCGTCTTCCGACGTATCGTTTCCCTCGCGCAATATTTTACGCGGTACAATGACAAATGTCACGGCGCATTATCTGAAATGATTCCTCTTTTTTTGCCATCCTCTCGCAGACGGCGTATCTGGCCGTGTATTGTGCTTTCGCGGCGATATATCGAAATGCAGCCGCGCGGCTCGACGGCTTCGACGGTCATGAACGGCGAGACAAAGGCGCCGTTGAATATTCACGGGTCGTCTCAAAAACGCGCCGGTATCGCGTCCTTGAAAGCGCGCGCGCGCTCGTACTTGAGTCCGCGAAAATGAAAATCATTTGAGAGCCATCGGAGCGGCTTAGCGGGCAACAATAGCCGCGATTATTCGAAAAATAATTAGCCCAATGATAATTAAGCTTTTCGACAGCGCCGAACTGTAAGTCGCTTATTATTCGGCTTTAATTCACGGACGGGACAATGCGCAGGACGAGAGACGGGATACGCGCGAGTTCCTAATCTCGGCCCGGTGCTTTCTATTTTCGGTATTGTTGTTATGTCATTACACCGACAAAAGCAGCGCCATCCCGAAACAACATTTATTGTCCGGCGGATTTTATTAACGAAACAATCAGCGCAACGGTAATGACGTTGTAGGCAAATTGCGTGGCGCCCTCTGATTTTTTTTTATTGAGTGAGTTGGGTTTTTAAGAGAGGGTGAGAGAGGGAGTAGAGAGAGAGAGACAAAAAGAGTAAGGAGAATGTGAAAACTATTAATATTATTTGATAAAAAAAATTAATAAAAAAATAAGATAGTGCACGGTACTAACATTGAAAAAAAATGGTTTACTGCAATTTAAAACAATATTTTATTAAAATGTTCTATATTCACGGTAAATTTACCTATATGGGATTTATGGTTTTTTAACACAGTTATTAAACTTAAAAAAATGTTTAACTTTGGTTTAGCAATTTCTTATACTTTGAGGAACAAAATAATTGACCTAGCATAGATAACTAGATACCTTTTATTGGTTTTTACACAAAAACTACTTTAAAATTGATTCTAGACCTTCATAACTTGATTAAAACCGAATAAAAGTTGTCTTCAGAGTTGTCAGAATTAGGATGATCCAAGTTTCAGGTCAGCGATGTACATTACCGAAACATTTTTCTGACTGTACCATTTCCAGAGCAGTACACCGATATTCCTGTTGTTGTTGCCCCATTTTCGTCGGTGTTTCCACGGTCGAAAAATGGACACTAATCAAGATGGGTATCGCTTTTTGTCGGTTGATCAAAAGCTACGGGTGACCGTCGAGCATCAAAATCCATTATCATTATCGGCGCGTATTAGTATCTGCGCGCTGTAATTTCCGATTGGCTGGCGTGGTTAATGGAGTTTAATGTAACGTCGCGCCGAAACTCGGCACCTTTGGGGGCCAGCGCCCAAAAATATTTCTCAAAGTCGATCGCGACGAAAAGTCGTCGGCATAAAGTACCTCACGGTCGCTGAATAATTTTCCATCAATTTAACGCCGCGAATTTATCATTCCGCCTGAATAGGGTCGACTTACGGAGGCTTATTTTCTAGTATTTCTTTAGTGGTAGAGATTTTTAGAATGTATTTTTAGAATGTATAGATGTCTTTATATCAGTATTTTGTTTAATGTTTTAAGAATCTTCCATAGACAAAATCAAACTAAATAATTATCGTGTACTAAGAGCGATATTTGTTTTTAAACATTAAATTAATTAATACAAATATTTGAATCTGAATGTAATTGGTACTTCTACACTTAAGGAGTAGAAAAATCTTTGTAAAAATTCCAAAAAGTCAATCTGCAGCATACTATGCCACTTGTAATTTCTAATTTAATTTATGCGAGAACATTATCACTGGGGACCACAGACTATACAACACTTTTAGCACAGCAGGATGGCCAAAATGATTTATGTATATCGGTGACAATAAGATAGCCTGGCTTAGTGAATCTTGTCCAGATGGTACTACTAGTAGGGGTGAATTGGAGGGTTGGATATCACTTGACGCTTATTATTATCTTCTCTACTGCGGTTATCAAGATGTTTTCATTCAAATTATTACTTCATTTGTTCAAATACAACCTACGCGGAACAATATTAGACTATCGCTGAGACCTCTGAAAAAACAAAGACAATGGTTAAGTTGCATTGTGCAAAACACCGCAACATTGAAAAGGACAAAGATAAACAGAGATCGTATTCGTCAACAAAGGTTCAATGTTTATGTTCTTTTGTCCTTTACCATGTTGGTGCAACACTCGTTTTGCGTCTGATTCAGCACATTATACTTTTCCCACTATATTATTGTGAAGTGGATGATTGTAATGTGGATGACGGAACTAGTTCAGTAATGTTAGAGAACCTTCTCTAGAGGTTTATAGGCGACTCTTTAACTGTAGAGCACCACTCGTACAGTTTATGTTAATAATACATCATTACAGCAATACCAACTTCAGCATTTTAATATCTTATTTACCATTGATTAAACGGACTGTTTTCGTTGAAATTGAAATTACGAAAAAACGCATACAAATCGAGCTACAATATAAATGAGAAACTCAGATAGACTTTACCCCGAAACTATTTCAAATCCAGATGTCGTATCGACCCATATCAGATCCCGGCAATGCTCGTAAAATTGCGGCAATTTCAAACCGATTTGTTCACGCGCTGGCATTTAAAATTATCAGTTATTTATGGGAGTGGATAATTAGGTAAATGAGAAAGATCAAGAAAGGTTCGTTTTCGAGGAAATTTATCGCGGCGATGGCGGAAAAATGCATAACTCGTTGGGACGGTCACGGCAATTGTTAGTGTTAACATAGAACCTCCGGCAATGTTTACCACAAGTGGCTAAATATATTATCGACTGGCAGCATTATCAATCGCTGTATCTGCGGAAACCTTGTGTCTTTCGCGGCGTCGATATCTGACGTAGGTAAACCTTTTTCCCATTTAATTGTTCGAACGATAAATTGGAATGACCGCACGAACGCTCGTTTTGCGATTAAAATTGATACAAGCACCCTCTCCCTAGTTTACTCGTAATCTGTTGAAATAAGTACAAACTGCTTTTGTTGTAACTTATCACTCGTTAAAACATACTGATAAACGTTTCTTTTCGTCGCTTCTCATTGGAAAAAGCATATTGTTAGGATACATTTTTATATTATATATAGATATTATTTTGCAAAATATTACGATATCATATCGTAAGTTATTCCAACTAATACGAAAACCGGTATGAAAGGTACAATACATATCGTAACTTTTACGATATATACAGTAACTTTTATGATATATATAGTAACTTTTACGATATACATAGTAACTTTTACGATATATATCGTAACTTTTACGGTATATATCGCACACGTAAGATTTTTTTCGTAAATCGTCTTATTTCTTTACGAATTTATTTTCTCAATGAATACACGATCTATGATATCGATTTCTCATCGTTCGTTAACAGACTTTTCATTTCGACGGTTCAGCTGCGTTTTTCGTCGCAACTGACACAGTGCGCAGTCTTAATACGCGACAGCGCCCGGGACTCTGCCTAAGTAATTAAACCGACTCGCGGCGGAATGTTTTTACGATTAATTAAACGCGCGCGTAAAACGTCTCCTTGCGCAAAGTCCGGCGAACAGCGCGCTGTAAAACAAGCGGATTCGCGACGCGAAAGTCGGACGAGTCATCGGGATCGATAGTCGCGATGATCCCGCGAGTCGTAAAGGTTTTTCCGCCGGCGGAATAAAAATTGCGCATAATAAAGATCCGCGACGAGTCTGCTCTCGCGAGTGCGCCGTTGACCATCCGCGGCGAACAATGGCGGCCGTTTAATTTAATAAATGTAATAATTAACGATTAGATAACGTGAGAACGCGGCGCGCGGTCTTCGATTGTAACTGCTTTGTTCTCATATAAACCAGCCGATAATGCTTAAATATCAGCCAATTGCGAAAACAGCAATGACATGGATATTGTATAATCGTGCAAAAATGCCACGCAAAAATGCGCCGGCGCTTTCGTCGCGCGGCGAAAAAACGTACCGCCTCATTGTGCCGCGATATTCATTAGAACAATTACGGAGCGATAATCAGCGTTTGCGCAAGCGCGAGCGCAAATCGCAGCGTCACTTTTCGACCGCGATTGATTCGGTTTGGTTGATTGTTCGGGTATTATTGAGTGCGGGTCAAATGAGGTCTTTGGAATTGATTTTGACCATTTTTTGATTCTCTGAATAATACTCGGACATAATAAAATGGATAAAATATTAATTTATCGTAAAGTTATCGAGTTATCAATTATGAATTATTAGGAAAGACGATTTTTATTTTCGCTGAAAAATTGTTGAATCGTCACTTGATCACCTGATCTATTGTGAATTTTGCAAAAAAAACTGTTTTTGATATTCGGCGATCTATTGTGAACTTTCCGAAAATTGTTCAGAGTCGATATAAAGTGTGGAAATGAGAACGGGAAATACGTAATTTTTTCCACTAACTGGAGACTGAGCGAAATCATGGACCTCAACGAAGTTGACCCTTCGTTTTGCCTCGGGGAAAAGTGCACGATTTCCGAAGGGTTTTGTAGTTCCAAAGATGATTGTGTTAGTGTCATTGCTGTGTCGCGTCACGCTCGTGATATATTGAATTTTAAAGATCGAAAAGCGCCGTTTGGGACGTCTTTTTCGACGCTCCATTTCTTTATTGTGGTACATAATAATGCGCTTTTATGTCCGGGACGAGGCGGTACTTTTCCCGGTCTGAAATAACATAGAATTTACGATTTTCGCTCAATTGGCATACCTCTCGAAATATTTAATACCAAACCGCCCCCGTCCGGTTCACTTTCTTATATGACAGTCAGGTTCGGTATGCAATTTGATTAGATACTGTGAATTCCGTTACATTTTAGAAAAATGCTTGCTGTCGTAGGCAAATTACATTATTCATTATTCGAAAAGTAAATCATGAAAATACTGTTTAATAATGCTCCAGCTATGATAAAGAGTCGGTTCAAAAGATAGTGCAATCAAAGTGTTCCAATAGTGTTGGTCTAAGAAAGAGTTGAGATATGCTATCGTAATTTACCGCCAAAAGTGAAGGTTATTAATATACGATTGATATTAAGGTCAAAGTGTAACCTTTTCATCGGTAGTTAGCATTCGATATCTATTTTTATTTTGCATTGTGAAGGATATCTTAAATAAATTTGTACTTCGTGGGTGTCGACTCGATTTGTGTTCTTCGGCGTAATCAAACCTTCTGTTTGATTACGCATTTTTATACATTTCGTATATATACTATACTTAATAACACTACAATAATAAAAATATAATATGGTATTTCAAAGTCCTTTTTCCCAATCTTATACTCAAACAAAATCAAAATGATTCCCTCGCCCCGCAACACACACCCCCATGACCCTTCGCAGCCCTCAGCCTCCCCCCACCCCTCACCTCCCGTCATCCCGTTTCGCCCGATTTCGCCGGTCGCGCTTGCGCAACGCGGAACCGCGCGCGAATTAATCGCGGAATCGATTCTCACAACAAATGCAGCGCCGTGACTATCGCGGCGTATAAATTGCGCGGAAAAATCGCGCGATTCGAATCGAGCCCCGACTGTTCCGGCGCGCTCGTGTTTGTTATTATTTAAAAGGCTCGCGCGCGCGCGCGCCTCCCCGACGACGACCTTTCGCGCCGTGATCTCACGCCCGGGACGCTCGAAACGTCCTGTCGAACAAACCGCGGACGACGCTCGGATCGCCGTGATGCAACGCCGCTTGTTGCGACGCCGTACACGGCATTACCGCGGCCGTGATGCACGAAGACGGAGAGCAGGTTGAAGGAGAAGGAGAAGAAGAAGAAAAGGAGGAGGAAGAGAAGGAGGAGGAGGGGAAGAATACTGTAAACAAGGATACGCGAAATTGCACAATGTGTGTGGAATCTTGTTGTACAGTACGTGATATGAAATGTAACACATTTCTCATTGAAGAAGAGAAAATACAATTATTTATTTATTAAGGTACAAGACATGGCCAAATGATAAAACTTCAAATGTTGTTGAACTCTCCTTTTTTGTATTTTTTTGTTGAAAAAATTTATTTAAAAATGATAATTTAAAAATAGAGATTGTTTATTTAAAAATCTTTCGTTAAAAACATTTACGACATTGTAGAATATTATACGTTTTGTTTCAATTTACTTGTGGAATATTGCACATTTTGGGTGAATTTATACAACATTGTCGTATGAATAATACACATTTTGAGAAAACAGCGTATTTTAGAATTATTAGCGTATTGTAGAATATTTCTCTTTTGGGTAAAATTACATTTTCTTATAGGGTATTTCTTATATATTACACTTTTTGTGCAGAATAAATTTTTTTTGCGCAATCACTCTTTTGTAGGTTATTCCACATTTTGTACAATTACATTTCCTTGCGGAATTTAGTACAAGGAAGTGTAATTTTGCACATTTAATGTAAAATTGTACTCCATTGTAGCACATTAGTGTGTAATGAAGTTTACACTGCACTGCTGTCAAATCACTGTACGAATGTGCAATTTTCAACACTCATGGGTAATATTACCATAAACAAGTAATTGTAAATGTGGCATGAACATGCACAACATTCAGTCCATTTTTGCATAATTATATAATTTTGTACACTATTTTTCAAATGAAATCATGAAGAATGAGAAACAGAAGAAGAAGATGATGATGATGAAGAAGAAGAAGAATGGAAACGCAACTTGGACGGCATGTTGGCTGGGTGTACTTCGGAGTCCTAGATTCCGCCGGTATCACGAGGGGAGGCCGGGGGAGGGGAGGGCGCGGGGGCAGCGGCAGTTAAGGATCGACACGGTCCCACGGGGCCCCCGCTGTCCTCGCATCCTCCGCGCGTCTCGGGCCCTTTCTCCGGCGGACTGTCTCGGCTGTGGATCCGTCTCTGTTGTGGGAGGGAGACAGGGATGGGGCCGTCCTTGTCTCGCGGGTCGATCCGTAGCGCGCATTCCTGCGGAGTAAGGTTCGTCTTTGGCGGGGAACGAGAGTGGGACATTTTGACCTGGGAGATGTTTTTTTTAGACAGTGGTGGTGTCTTAAAGTCAGTTGTGGCAGACTTTGAAACCAATTTGTGGGGCAATGTTTTTGACCTTGGACCATATTTTGACCCTTTTAAGTAAAGAATAAGACAAAGAGAATGTTATTTGTTTTCAAGTCATGTAAACAGGCAAATAAAGAAACTTTCATAGTCTACTAATATTGTTTTTCACATCTGTAATTTCTCATTTGATTAAAATATCATTCTGACTAGCGTTCGTAAAATAAGCACCCTAGAATATTATAAGAAAAATATTAAAAGGGAGTTTTAAAGATGTAAACTTGAAGGGGTAGAAAGACTTCGTATTTTTGGTACATCGACTTTCTTGGATGGGTTCGGAATTTTTGCGCCGGGCGAGAGAGCGGAGAGAGCGAGATTGAGTAAGATTAATTATGCTTGCGGCGTTTTTTTCGACGTATGTAAGTGCACTATCCTTTGAACTGTATGTTTTAAATAAAACATCCGAATGTAAATGTTGCGTTCCTTATTTGGCGTCCGGTTGCAAACGGCCCGACCTGCAAAAATGGCAGGAAAAATCTTCGTCGTCGGGAAGAAAGGGGGGGGGTCATTCGAGGTAATTGTACTTCCACCTTCAAGTTTTTCAATCCCGACGAAAACGAGCCCCCGATGCCCGTGCGCGATATGACACGACCGTCCTATTTTTGGAAAATAACCAACCCCGATTACGGCCGAATGGGAAAAGCGTATAAAAGTTAATAATCAGTTGCTCCGCTGACGTGACGCGCTTGATACATTTCGCGGAACCACGCGATCGCACATTCGATCATTACATTAACAAAGCATCCCATCCGCGTTCCGCAAAAAGGATACGGCGCGTTATTAACCAGTGTTAGGCTGAGCGACTCCCAAAGGTCGCGCTGTAATAAGACGAAACTTTGGCCGAACGCTAATTAATACACTCCCATTGTTTCGTATAATTTCGCGCTCACAAATATTAGTTTATCGACCATTTCGCGCGCAATTGATTTTTGCGGTGCAACTTCCTCCCCGCCCCTCTTTTTCGGAGCACAAACAACCTCACCGAGAAGAACAATAAACGCAAAATTCGAGTGCTAACATTTTCGCTCCGGCGGCGTTTCACTCCGTTGCTAAATGCCTAAACAAAGGCAATTAACTTTTGTTTGTTGACTTATCATATAAATGCTTATCTTTCTTGCCTGCAGTTTCTTCCTTTCGAGAAACTGGTACACAAATTCATTCAGCTGGTTGGAAAAGTTGTCTTCGGATGTTTGGGATAGAGTGAAGAACAGAGAAAAAGTGCTAGATTAGAACGGCATTTGAGAGTATGGAGGATTTTGAAAAATTTGAGTTGGAAACAATTTTACTGAAGGGATTTTATCTGAAAGAAAGGAGCTTTGGGTAGTAGAAGATAGAGTGGTCGAATAACATTGTAGCAGACAATGACATAGATAAGATGACAATTACATTTGAATTGCCAGCGTCATTGCTCTGTTACAATTGTTCTTGATAAAGACAGAGCTAATTTAAATGAACACCTTGATAACCTGTACTGCTCGACATAATAGTTAGTGACAAGTGACACTTATAAGGTGTTCAAATCAATTCAAATAGATTGAATTAAAACCATAATGTACACTGTAGAAAGACTTATAAATATTTAGATTTTGGCATAGGGGAGAAAAGATTTGATAATAATAAATTAAACGACAACACATTACTAGAGTTACTAAGTGGAACCCTAAAGAATTAATTTTGTAGTGTCTCATTTAAAAACATTTAACACTACAAAACTTTTCGTTAATGTTTCCTAATGAGGCAATAAAATATTTATATTTTAGAACCTCATGTTAAAACATTTGCGTTGAAGCTTGTCCTGCAAGTCATTAAAAAAACACAAAAAAAAAAACAAAAAACAAACAAACATCAACTGGTCGTTAGTGTTTTTTTAGTAAAACCGTAAAAACACTTCTCTTTTATTGTTATCTCCACCTAGACAGCTAGACGACTATATCAACTAATCCTCACAATCTTTTCCAATAAAACCATCAACATTGTAGCCTCCAAACGCCTTTTCTTCAGACAATGCAATTGCCAGAACTATCACTGCATCCTCTTCTCACTCGAATTCATCCCGATGCAAATAATACCTCGGCTCTTCCAAACACTTTCTACTCTAACAACCGACATCGTCTATTGCAGACGATACTTTTTCCCCACCGTACACCGATTCGAAAGAACGATTCTGCCATATGATCGCACGATCCACATTACTCGAACGGTACATTTTTCCTCCCCAATAAATTGCCCCCCAATCATGCTCTCTCTCGTTCTCCCCGTCTCTCAGTCCCTCCGTCTCTCTCTCGCTATAATTAAACGAAATAACAATAAATAACCGCGGCGCACGCTCCGTCCCGACAAAAACCCCGCCGAAACGTGACTTCTTTGTCGTCCCCTCCCCGCCCCTCCGGATCATCACTTAACCCCCCTCCCCCGCCGGAACGGGATGCGGGTTCATTCTCGCAGCGTCCCGATCGTTTTCCCGATTCGTTCCCGGATCCGCCGCGCCGATCTGGGTCTTAGAAAGTTTTTGATTCACGATCGTTACGTCGTTTCTGCACCGTGCATTGGGCGGCGCAACAACGTTGTTGATTTAGCGCGCGAAATCGACGAAATTTGCGCGTTTATTATTTCCCGCCGCGACATTATCGCGCGCGGATCATATCGCGTCTTGATCGAACGCCCGTGAGGAACGACACAGATTGATGGCTGCGTTCGTGTGGCGGTTGCGTTCGATGGCGTTGATCGCTTTATTAACGGCGCGCGGCCGAGTGCGAAATTTAATCGCGGGAAATTTGAATAAAGGATGGGGTCGTTAAATTATCTGGGCATTGAATTATCTGCGAAACAGTATTAGAGATTTGGAAGGAAAAGTAGTAGGGAGTGTTGAGGATGGTGAGGTACAGGTGCCTATTGTAAAATTTATTTTAAAATGAAAAATAAGACTTTTTACATAGGAAAATAACATGAGAAAATCATGAATAAAGGAAAATCCTCTTGAGGTGAGGTTCAGGTTCTGCTGCAACGGAGTCAGTTATATTGTAAATGTAAATTGATAAGTAATCATTTTATCGCAAATTGACCGTAGCGAGATTATGCACTTATGCGAGAATATCTCTGCATACAATATTTGCAAAAATCAATCCATTTGCGAAAATAACTAAATTGTTGGGAATAAACAAATTTCCCGTAGTTTGTAATGTGCAAACTTCTAAAGATTAGAAAACAAAAAGATTAGAACAAACCAACAATGTAAACACGCTACATATATTATTATAAATTATAATTTATTTATCGTTTTAGGCGCCTTAATTGACTTTTTTAGTCTGTATTTTGTATTAAAAGTTTATACATTTTCAAATCGACATTCAAAGCTCGCCCCTCAATGGTCGCCATGCTTCATCGGAAATTTTGTAATATTTTGTTTTCAATAAGGAAAACAAAACTTTAGCAAAAAACTAGAAATTTCATTATTTTTTAAGATCTTTCAAGGTTTTTGAAATTTTATTACGAAAATATTGAAAGTGTAGAATTGGATATCGTCGAGTTAGGACAAAATAATGATTAACTCCTTATTTATTAACAATAACTAACTCAGTGTAAAGGCAAAAAAAGTCAGAAAAAGTTACTGTTGGTATATTGGAGTGCACGAGGTGGGTGGAAAATGAATCGCGAACTTACGGCATTAATAAAGAAGTTGACGGGATTTTGTGTACAGTCGCGCGACATTTGTTTTCGACTAGGCGATGAAAAATTGCGAGGCACGCTCGAACAAGGAAGGGATACTGGGCGGAGGGGGGGGGGGGTGGATTGGAGTTCGAGTTTGGAAGCTGGGTAGCGGTGGCGGCGTTGCGTTAAGGAAGTACGTGAGAAAATGGGAAATAATGAGGAATGGGTGGAGTTGGAGTGTTCGGATGGTAATTTTGAAAGTATTTGTTTATTTGTTCGGAAAACGCGAGGGAGGGCAAGTCGAGAGCGGATGTTGCGCAATTTTGCAGCTGATTTATTGCGTTGTTGGTAAAGTATTTTATTAATGATTTTTGAGAATATTAGTGTTGGATTTAGTCAATGGGTTTAGTTTCTTGCAGGTTTAGTAGTTTGGTTATGAGTTGCGCAACTTACCTCGAGGTTTGTTAGCGTTGACTCCAGCATCTGAACATGTGGAAGTATGAACCGGCAACAATTACAAATTTCGAAATTAAAAATTACCCGTTACAAGCTCAAACTACCTGCATAATTTCAGATCTAATCTGACCATAATTAAATGTTTTTCAAGTTTCTCTACATGGGTACTCCTAAAATTATCTACTAAAATTACTATATAATAAAAATAAATAAAAATTCCAAAACTATCCTGCAATTTTCTATTTCTTCAAGAGGATACAGAAACTCAAAACCGGAATTTTACTAACATTACCGCAATTTTTTTCTAAAACTGCTATTCTCTACGATGCGTCGTTACCTCCTCCAAACGCGCCACTAATTATCCCTCGCAATGTATCTCCTCATGCCGCAGAGTTGGCAAGTCAAACATCGCCAAAGTTCACGACCTCCGGCCGAAATTCGGCGTCGGCATTTTTGTTCACGGAGACATGTTGAATGCCGTTTGTTTGGCATTTTTCCGGCGCGAAAACCGGGTCACTTCGGTTTTTCCCCGACGGAATATGCGCGGCCGGATGCAAATTACAGCGCCATATTATGCTGCAGGTTCGCGCGCCGGCAGCTCTGTTTCAATTAAAATTTTCGAGGGGATTTGCGGCGCGTAAATCTTTAAACGGCTAAATGTTGTAACTCGATGAGCGACTGCCGCTCGGATGTCTCTACTGAATAATTCCGCCGCGAAAGTCTCGGCTATGTTATTTATTCGACGCGCAAAATACGCGCAATCGAGCGCGAGACTAATGCGGACTGATTCGCGGCACCCGGGCGCCATTAATTTGCGCGCAAATTGAAATTCGGCCGCGCAATTGGCGCGTGTTTTCCAATTTTCAATGGTCCGCCGTTGCTTTACGGTTATTGCGTGCCCGGACGTGAATTAAGGTGGATATGTGGGCCGGATCGGGTTATTAACGTTGAACTAAGTTTCGTGTAAAAAATGCCGAAGTTGAGGATAGTTTTGGACAGGTTTTCGAGACAGGGAGGGAGAAATTTGAGGGGTCAAGGTGGCTTTCTTCGAAGTCTTAATTGAAATTGAAATTGCTGTGTGAAAAGTTGAGCTGTGTTGGAGTGAATGTACTTTATGACGGTTTCGAGGAGATTTACTGGAATTTGAGTTTAAGGGGTTTAGTTTTAGGTTAAGTGCTTTTAAAAAGAATCCATAAGAGGTTTCGTTTGGATCGAATAAAAGAAAATGATTCATTCTACATACTGTTGGAAAACACAGTAAATATTTACATGAAATGAGGACTTCATTCTGAACTGATCGAATCGCAGGAGGTTTTACGTATGTGATATGTGAGGTTAGAATGAGTGTTGAATATGCCTTTACATTTAAAGCGACTTTTGCTGTTCTATTCTAAATTTTCAGTTAATGCCCATTTGTAGTGCGACTTTCTGGTATTTGTTCACACAATTCGACTTTTTCAATGCACGGTATGGGATCTTTTAGAAGAATCATTCTGTGGAATGAAGAGTTTTGTTCACGTGTTGAACATTTGGGTTTTGTTTGTGGCGGTAAGTTTTCGGAAGGGACTCGTATTGTGTTAAGGCTTAAGTCATTCCTGAAGGGTCAAACAGTTTGTTTTAGGAGCGCTCCAGGTCCTAATGAGTTAAATGAGTATGAAAGAAAGGCTTTCAAAACCGCTCTTTCGAATTTTTTTCAAGAAAAATGCTTTTTCTGAATTATTTGGAATGTTTTTAGACACCGAAAGTGACCTTTATTAAAACATTTTCTAATAGAAAATTACCTAAGATAATCCATTTTATCCCTTTTCCATTGCCTTCAGCTTACCGACAAAATGGATATTGCACAATTTATTAACACACCAAAAACTAGCAACAAAAACAGTTCCCGGAAAGTTGTATTCATCTATCGGCAGATACATTTATTATTCATACTCGTGTTTGGATTACAAAGACTCTCCATGAAACAATAATTACCAATTAATTTATTCATTGAAGGAAGTACAACTTTTGCATACACTATAGATTCTTACAAACGAAAACTGTAAGCTGCACAAAGAAGAGCGTTACACAGAATACAAACTATAACACGAGACAGCTAACACGAACAAAATTCCCAATCAGTCTATCGAAAACATCAACATACACTGCCAAACTATCTTTCTTTATTGTTGTCTCTTATCATAACAATCAATCGACCTCTCCGCCTCGCTTGTTTACTTTCAAAAACCTAAAAGACACCATACGTAAACGTAAACATTCGTAAAGTACAACATAAACACAATTGTTTACATCTTTCCTCACCTCCAACCTTTACATTTATTTGTCGTCCACCAACGAAAGGCAACTTCGCTCTCGCTTCAGCTATCCCCCCCCTCCCCTCCCACAAATACACATCTCGACACTCGCAAAAGCCGTCATCTCGTAACGATAATCGTCGCGACGCTTTTTTTCTCGGAGATCTCTCGTATCGAGTGAAAACGCCGGGACGTCGTGGAAATTCGAGATTCGGCGCTGAAAAGCTCGGCTGACGAGGGCCCCGCTGTAATTGACGTGCAAGTCGGAAAGAAGGCTTTTCAATTGGATTGCTTTTGCGGACGGGACGCTGTGTGTACCCAAATCGAATTATCCGGGTCGAAACGAATGTATCGGCGCTGTCCCCGGCGCGCAGTATCCCCGAATATCGTTGCTTCTTCGTCGGCGTTGGCGTCTTCTCGTTTGTCAGCCGACGGCCGTGTGTTCCAACGCCACACACAGTTTACGGATAAATAGGAGAGAAGTGGAGTGTTTCCGTCGTTTTATCGATTTCTCATTGCCACGCGAGAGGGCCGACGCTGCAACAACACGTGCGCCACATTCAAACAGTCGTACAAAGGCGAGCCGAAATTCCGAAACTTACTCGCACGCGGGACTTACGCTTATCGCCAAGTTTTCGTCGGTTGCCGCGTGTTTCGTCGCTGGTACTTTCGGCGCGTATGTGTTGGGACACACGTGCGCGATACCTCGTTTAGATTCGGAGTCCAGTTAGCCGGGTTGATCAAAAGTAATTGGCGGCGGGGGTGGAGGGGAGGGAGGGAGGGAGTTTTTTTTAAGGAGGGGGAGGATTGGAGTGAGTGAGATGAGGATTTGGAAGAGGTGAGGGTTGTGAAATGGAGCAAGGAGGAGGGGGTGTTGGTAATGTTTTGCTTTTGTACAGCCAAAATGGCTGCGCTCGGTGTCTGGGATGCGCGCGCATCGAGGGAGAAAGAATATCCTCGTGCAGGACGGTTTGGGTTTCGGAAGTTTTGGGATGGAGGGCATTTTGGAGTGTGGATGGGGAGGTTTGGAGAGGAGATAATAGTAATGATAATATCTATTTGGCTCTAGACAGTGTGCCACAAGGACCATAGACATATGATGACAATAATGCTTAGAAATAGAAGATGCATGTTGCAATCTTAGAAACACTGAAAGAAATGGGTTTTGTGATAAAACATATTCTGAACTGAATTTTGAAAGACTTTACATTGGTTTGAATCTTAACCTACGTTTTTATATTGTTTTTATTTATATTTTCATTTAGCAAAATCAAGAAGTTCCTATCTGACGTACGAAATACATTTAATAGACATCTGAACAGATCTATTATTTTTGTATGATGTCGATATATTTTTGCTAAAATAGTGCTCTTTATCCTTCTTTTTGCCTATTGTCTTAAGATATTACTCTCAATTCATCAACAAATCCCCAATATCAATACCAATAACGCAACCTCCAATATGAAATTGAACGACCGTTCGGATTCGTTAAGAAATAAATAGCGCGCGAAATGACGGATGCCAAGTGACCCCTCGCAAAGATCGTCTTGCGGCGTTTTACGGCTTCGTTTTCGACAATTAATCGCAACGAAACGCGATATTACGGGAAACGGGATACGTGATTTCGTTTGGGCGTTTGCTCGGAGCGGTGCTTCGGGTTATCTCGCACTTGATTTCGCGCGGAAAAATGATCGGGAGTTTTAATCCGAGCCGGGCGGTCGGTCGACTTTTCTTTCGCGAGTTTTTTCGCCGGAAAAAAGGTCCCTCTCGCCGGCGCTGTTTCGCCTCGAATGACGGAGCTGTTAATGAAGCGCGCGATTTTCCGCGGAGTAATTAACGGGCTGAATTAACAACTGAAATTTGTGACGACGCTGCACACGACTCGCGAGTGATATTGTAAACAAGTTGCAGACGAGTTCAGTGAACCCGGCGCAATGGCTGATTACCTTTTCCGATCATTGGGAGTGTTTAAGGGAAACGCAATTATTTAATATCGCGCGGGTAAACGTTTCTTCATTAACTAATTTTAATAACATTTTGTTGCTCGTTACAGCGAATTTTTTTGCGACTGAGTTTTTAGTTATCAGTAACTTTAATTGGCGGTTGCGATTCAGCGCGACGTATTTACGGTGGAAAAGCCGCATTTTGTGATAATATTTACAAGTTGGCCGCGAGATAATTAACTCGATTTTTGTGCAAGGAATTTGTGCGAAAGTCACGGAAAAACGTCGTTACAGCGCAAGCGGACACGTGTTTCACTTAATTACGCGCCGCTAATTATTTACCTCTTTTTCGCGGGGCAATCGAGATTTTTGAAATTAAACTTTCGCGATTCGATAACGCAACTTGATGAATATCATCCTTGTAAGAGAAATTAATCGTTTTGAAGCAAATACCCTCGTTTCGCAGCGCTGAAGCACTTTATCAGAGAGTTAGTTTTGCTTTAGATAACCTCAATTTAAACTAAATATCAATTCCTATCGAAACCTCCCCGCTTTCTTTGTTGCATTTCAATATATGAGGAAAACAGTTTCGATCAGTTTCATCAAACGCAAATTTGTAACGATAAAGTTGAAAATAAAATATTTCAGGAGTTATATTAAATGTGATTTTCAAGAAAAAATCATTTAGCATTAATTGTTTTCTGGGATAATTAATGATGTTCTGTATATTTCATTATTTCCCTCAGTAGTTTGTTATTTATTACTGAAACGTTTATCTGCAATTCAAATGATTTCCATTATAATCTTCAAATTGATGAGAGACAATGATCACAAAAACAGTGAAATAAATTCGTATAGATCATGCTAAAATCATCGACATTTCAAATACGATTTATTTACGGAATCCGACTTTTTTCCAATTCTAACCTCTCAAAAATGGCCGCCGAAAAATCCTCTTCAACAATATTCCATTAGGACCGAGCCGGCGATTCGAAAAACATCGAATCTGCGAATAATGAAATCATCGGAGATCCTTTTTCGGGCGCACTTTATCGCCTCGCATAAAAGTTAATGCGTCGGACTTATGTTCGGCGACGACCAGACCCGTCTCCTGGGAAAAAAGCGCTCTCCTGGCGGACCGTGGGCGCAACTTAATTCCAACTTTTATTTGGCCCGCGGAAATTTCGCGTTACGTGCCACGTGCGCGCACAATGCCGAAACGGCAAGAAGCTGCAGCAAAAAACGGACGGCCGAAACGCCGCAAATACTTAATATCGCGGTGACTTTTTCGGCCCGCGCGAACGATGAATTTAGAATGTATCGCGCGGCGAGGTTCTTGCGCGCCTTTTTCGAACCTCGTTCGGGCTCTGATTTACAACGCCACTTGACTTTCCGATTGTATTTTCCCCGTGCAATTTGGGCGGCTGTTATCTTGCGATTTAGCCGGGCGCTGTTTTCGGAAGATATTTTAATCCTTTGGAGAATACGTTGCGCCGCCGCTAGATGAGATTTGAGAGAGCGGGACGTGAAATTAGGGATTCAGGAGTTTAAAATGTTGGCCAAGTTCGGTGGGCTGTGTTTATTTTGCGTTATAAAATGAAATAAAAACAAACACATCTACATACAAAATTACTTGAAATAAAAGCCTCCAAAATTCCCACAAATGTGGGGATTTGGACGCTTTTATGTTAAGACATTTTTGTATGTTCCCATTCCCATTATGTTCAAAATTCCCACAAATGTGGGAATTTGAACGCTTTTATGTGAAGCAATTTTGTATGTGGGTGTGTTTATTTTTATTTTATTTTTTATGTCAAGTAATCATGATTTTTGTTGGAAAGAAATCAGTGGTTATAACTAAGTCCGGAATTTAAGTTTCTCCAATAAATTTTGTTAATTGATAGAATCTGGGGTAGTAAATTTTTTGAGGCAGGTTAATGTTTAGATGCACGATGTTCATTTTGGTTCGACTTTTAGCGTTTTAATGAAGATCTGAAGATTTGAGTTTTTGATAAGAATTTTTTTTATTATAATTGAATCTTAACATTAAACTAACTGGAACTTTTTTCTCTTCACTTCTAATCTTTAAATACTTGAGTAAACCAAAATATCCACTTAGCATCTTCAACTACATAATTTCTGCACGCCACCGTCTTCTCCGTAACTCGAAATCCCAGACCAGAAATCACTTCCTCACGCCATCCGCAGTGCACATTTCAAATGCCAAGTCATCCACACGACCCCAATTCCCCTCGACCAACATCAAAAAATTTTCTCGCTCCCTCCATCGCTCCCTTCCATTTCAAATAATGCACAACATACCGCCCCCCCTCCTGCATTTTTACCCCCGAAACAATGATCGCACGAAACGAGATTCCGCCGCGCGATTCATTACTGACTGCGCTCGGCACGCGAAATTGCACAACGTCCCGCGCAGCTATTGGTCATAATTGCCCGAAACGGACAAAGCCGCGAGGCGATCGTCGCCACGATGCAGTTCGAGCGATAGATCGTTAAACTGAAAAAATAATATCGTTGCAACTAATATATCAGTATTTTTATTTGATATTATTTGTATCAAATATATTAGATATATTTGAACGCAAACATACTTTATATTTAGGAACTTTATATTTAGGAAATAACATAAATTATATCTGCATTAAATATACATCTTTTACTTTTTTCCTTATTTTACTTCATCATTTGCAATCGCGACGGAACGTATCCCATTTGGACAAAATCAATGCAATCGAACAACGTTCTTCGAAGTTATACTGTAAATAAAACTGGTTATTTCCAGATAGTAAAATAAATGTTACTTGACGATCTATAAACATTTACTACATCATGTAGAAATATCTCCTTTAAAGCCATTTTGCAGAAAAATGGTATATAATAAATTTTATTTAAAAAATCGAAAAAACGTCTGCGTCTACGGAAATCGAAAACCAATTCGTTAGTCCAAACGACTATAGTAACAATTTATAGCTGAAGGTTCTATGTAACAACAGATGGCGCCACAAGTCCTATTTTCATTGAATTATCAGTTATTTAAGCTAAAAAACTCCTTTTTTATTTTAACCCTTGTGATTAAAAAGGGTTAACGAAGCATTTCGCTCTCTGTTCAACGATCAAGATCCTTTTGCGCGTCGCTCCAGAAGACAAATATTTTTGAATGATAAATAACGCGGGGTTTCGCGTAACCGGGCAAAGTGTCGCGCATTGAAATGCAAATGTCGCGTTGCGAAACGCGCGCCGATCCTCGTGGGTTACTGAATGCGCCGGCGACGCCGCGAGTGTGCGTCGCCCAGACAATGCGCCGGCCGAGAGAACCGGCGCGGAGATCGCGGGGTCAGAGGTCGCCGCCGCTCGAGCGCAGCGGAAGGTCCGCTCCTCTCGGCGAACGAACGCGTGTAACGCCGCTCGTATACAATTCGCATGACAAAGCATCGATGTACGCGTGTTTTTGTCTTCCCGGCGTTCCTCTTTCACCTCCCCTCCCCTCCCCGGTCGACTCGGGTTAATTAAATTTCTATCACGACAGAAGCCTCGGGACTTGATTCATAATGATGTCACGACCCGGCTTTTTGTCGTTATGCCAATAAAGGGTTCGAGAGGATTCTCGGTCATTCCGCGTTTTTTCGTTTTTTCTTTGTTTTGGAAAGTGCGGGATTCTTAAGTATTATTGGAGTGGAACACTGTGAGAAATGACGTCGCTTTTTCAGAGTTTAAGTGTTTCGATGTTAACATTGTAGAGAACGTTTACGAAAATATTTTTGATTGTGAAACGATTGTAAGGATTGTAACGATGTTAGAGTCAGAACACTTGTAACTGTTATCGTGTTAGAACTCATAGTTTTATGGTGTTAGAATACTAATACGCCAACCCATTTCAGTTTAATACGACCGCTGCGCCATCTGCTCTCGAAGTTGTCAGTGGAAACGAAGAATTGAATTTGCAATTAATCGAATTTGGGTTAATTAATAAACAAAAGAAAGCAATATTTACGTTTTTAATACGAATAAATATTTGTTTTGGTGATTTGTATCAATATGTAACACATATTTACGGTTTTCAGTTATTGTTTCCACTTGTAACTTACAAAATCTGCCACGTCAGGACGATTTTCTTGGCGCTGCG
>JABFPB010000720.1:0-32732 GCA_022817645.1 Ceratoteleas bidentatus
AGCTTAATGATTTGAAATCATTTTATTTAATTATGAATACTAAAGCTTATGAATTAATTTGAATATCCTTTTATTTAATAAGAATATAGTTTAAAAATAATAAAGCTTATGTATTAATTTGAATATCCTTTTATTTAATAAGAATATAGTTTAAAAGTAATAAAGCTTAAGTATTAATTTGAATATATTTGATTTTATCGTTTTATTTAATATAAAAAGTACAAGAGTTTTCAAATCATTAATATAGCTAAAATGTAATCAAGTCTTAATTTAATAAAAAAAGTAGAAGATCTTATGAATTAATTTCAAATCATATAGCTAAAAATAATCGAGCCTATGTATTAATTTGAGTAAAATTGATTTGAAATCATTTTGTTTAATATAAAAGTAGTAGAGCTTATGGATTACTTATGTATTAAACTTATGGGTATTCTTTGTATAAGTTTTTGTTAAAAGTATTAATTAAACGATTATGTGACACTGTATAGTGTGAAAAATTAAGTACTCTTGAATTAAATATGTAACTGTTGTTAAAAATGCTTCTTTTTTAAGTAAATGTGTTTTATAATAATTTTAAGGAAAATATTTTTAATACGAAAAAATGCACAAAGAAAGAAAAGGAATGCGTTTTCTATTTTCTAGAAGCATCGGTCTAACAGTTCTCATATCCAGTTCAAGGTTTATGGGTGATAAATTTTAATAAAAAGTACGTTTTAAAGTAAGAACAGAGTTTTACGAAAAACTCTGAAGCTGAGTGGTACGCAAATGTTACGATTTTTATTCTATGAATTATGATATCTAACGGTGAGATCTGTAAACTAGAAAACTATCTTATCGACTTGTGGTTCTGTTACCTTTGCAGATTCCGTCTTTCTAGGGACTTTAAGAATGGTAAAATCGATAGGTGTAAAAACTACTTTATCAATTCGTGATTCTTTCAATCTGTTTTCGTGTGTTGCGCTGCATGGGTTGTGGATTCCGCTTAAAGGACCACAGGGTCGAATTTTGAAGTTGCCGCTTGTGCATGTTTTGTTGGCGTTCTGTTCTTTCTTCGTTGGAGATGAGTCCGAACTGGAAGTGATTCCCGGTTCGGCGAAGAAAGAAAAAACTTTTTGTTTGTTTGTTTATTTCGTTTGTAAATGTCGCGTTTAACGATTTTTTGTATCTAATTTGTTCGCCACCTCTAAATTTCAAATTTGAATTTCGCTCCAAAAATTTGATTGGCGTTCCGGTTCGTGGTTGTGTTTTGTGGCGGTTGCGTCTGACGTCACTTTTCAAGCGTTTCTAGGACCAATCGGACCTCCTGGTTTTTCGTCTCCCCGATTGCCCCGGTGATGGCCTTCCGACAGAGCCCGTATCCAGAGGGAATTTTCCTGCTTGGTCGTATCGGGTGGGTAATCCCATTCCCGACCGCGATAGACGTGTCTTCGTGGACGTGATTTGAGACGCAACCTCACGCGATCCCATTCTGAATTTATTCGCTACCTCTAAATCCAGTTTATTTTGGAGCATTCGCAACCGCGACTTAACCTGATCGGTGTAGATCGCGACCATGATTTAAACTCATATGTGTAAAGAGTGTGGCGAACACAATCTCTGTTCACTCGCAATAAACGCTACCGTGATTTAGTTTTATAAAACTGTGTTTCATTGTGTTTCGTTGGGAAGGGCACAAAAATAAAATATAACGCGAAATTGCCCAACGGCAGATTCGTGGTTATAAATTTTATAATCATAATTACAATTAAAGTGACGCGTAAAATATCTTAGACAAAGAGTGCATTGCAAACGATCTTCTTCTTCTTCTTCTTCTTCTAATTTTGATTGGGACTGGGCCTTTACGGCCCAATATGCCCATATGCGATTTTTTAGAAATGTGGTTTTACAAATTTTTATGTAAGGTTATGTGCGCCACGTGTAGCAGCGGATACGGTGACGAACAAGATGGAGGGGAATTGAGAAGGTGAAGGAATTAGGGAAGGTTCGCCGCACGTAGGCCGCCACTAACCTCAGATGGTCGCGAAGTATCGGCCGGGCGTTAGTCAAGAACGGGCACATCACGGGAGGTCCCCGGTCGGAACGCACGCGACGCACAGTCGAACTTTCTCGTGCCCGCATTGCAAACGATATGTGAATAGAGGAAACATGGCGACTCTAAGATGTCGGTTTTCACATCCTGCATCCACTCGGATGAAGGTTCTAATTGGTCTAGGGAATTTTGATAGCCAAACAAATGTCGCTTTCGGAACGCGAGTTGAGGAAACTTTTGTCTTGGTCTATCACAGGGGTGCGAGTGACACAAATATTTTCCTCATCTCCTGGAAACTCGTATTCGGTGAAATTATTCTTCCTCATGATGAAGAATTGCGATCACCGAAATTGTGAAAAGATAGAGTTGGTAGAGTTTAAGAGCAGATGCACGATGTGAAAAACACAATAATTGAGTTTTCAATATTATTACGTTACTTCAAAAATATTTTATAGTTTTCAAAATTTTTCAAATTTTCAAAAATTTTTTTATTTCAAAATTTTTCTAATTTTTCTAATTTTCAAAATTTTTTAATTTATGAAAATTTTCAAATATTTCAAATTTTTTTAACTTTTTTATTGTTGAAAATTAAAAAAATTTTGAAAATGTTTAATTGTTGAAAATTAAAAATTTTTTGAAAACTTTCAAATTTTTGAAAATTTTCAAATTTTTGAAAATATTTTAATTTTCAAATTTGTGAAAATTTTTTAATTTTCAAATTTGTGAAAATTTTTTAATTTTCAAATTTGTGAAAATTTTTTAATTTTCAAATTTATGAAAATTTTTAAAAATTTTCTAATTTTCAAATTTTTCATGTTCTGTGTAGTGTTGCTGTGGGTCCAGTTTTTGTCCATGTCCGGCGCGGCGCTGGTCCCTGCGCCGAAGAGGGACCAGCGCTGGACGGCGCGGCGCTGGCCGCTGTCCTTTACGAAATTTTTGAACGGACAGGGACCTGCGCTGTCCGGCGCTACGGCCACCGCGGTCCGATTATCTCCGTGTAGGCCGTTAAAAAGTATGTAAATTTTATTTGGAGACTTTTTTAGGCTTGCTAATGAACCGAGTTCGAACAGTTCGAACTTTATTTATAATAGTTCAAACATGTTCGAACAGTTCAAAAGTTCGAACAGTTCGAACAGTTCGAACAGTTCGAACAGTTCAAAAGTTTAAACATTATTATATGTAACAATTAAGTCAAATTCTCTTTTCACAATTTAATTTTGACTATTATTCATTATAATATATATATTTTAAAATTCCAAACAAATTCCGTGACAAACAAACACCAAAACCACTAGTGTCACTACCATAAAATATACACAGACAAAAACTGACATGCTTCCCCCCAAAATGAAAAAAAACAAGAATACAGGCCACAGTCCACTTATTCCCCTATTATTCACTACATAATTCCAAAAATACAACCCAAATCCTCCAAGAAATACCCCCCAAAAGAAACCTAACGAATTTACCAGTTTTATGTCACTAATGTCCATAATTTACCGATTAAAAATTCCTCGAAATATAAAACTTGTCCTGCTCTAAGGCACCAACAATAGCCAAATAGACAACGCTTCACCCTACTTGTCCTGGTTCTACAGATTAACGAATTCAGGGACTTCACGTCACCCTGGACGATGCACCTTGTGCAATAATCGCTCCTCGCTGCTGACATCACAGCGTCAAACCCGGCATCGGGGCAACGCCCATAATCGTTCCGCTTCCTTAGGGTTCCGTCCACACCCGGGTTTCCGTCCGCGCCTGGTTACAGCTGTCAAAGCTGGGTATCCGGGACCACAGCTGGTGGCCGCTACCTTCGCAGCCAACGTCGGGGCAGTTGCTGTCTGCAGTGACTTTAGTTTTGATAAACAAACACTATACTGCTACATAACCTGTTAATGTAATCTACCTTATCGATCGATAAGTGCGATGCTTGGTCGATAATTGTCAAGCATATTTAAAATGTGAAATAATATTTTGCAAAGTATTATTTCCTGCTCTGTTGCGTAGTATCTTTACTTTAAAAATACTGATTTTGGTAGGTTCATATAATTAACAATCAATTTTTTTATTTTTAAAACTGTTTTTAGCGCGAAATGGGCGATTCAAATTATGGCTCTTTCAATTTATACATCACTAAAAAAATTTGTTTTGGAGGAAGGGATCAATGAATTGTTTGATTTTGTTGTCTTCCCGCTTTATATTAATTTTGAATTAGAGTTTTCAAGTTTTTTTGTTTGTTTGTTTTTAATTATTTAAATTTCGTATTTTTATGCAGGAACGCAACTTCATCTACGCTCTTTTAATAATTGCGAACGCTCTGACGTGACAATTCTTCCTGAACATGAAAATAGTCTTTCGCTATAAGTTTGAGTCGCGGGAATACCTAAATAAGCCTGAGCTGCTAAAGACATTAATTTGTACCGCTGTTTATTGCTACGCCACCATTCGTACACTTTTACGTTTTCGTTTTCGACATCTTCAGCCATGTACGTTTTTACTTCGATTTCAGCCGCTGCTTTTGTGTTATTTCGGGGATCTGGTTGATTTCTCAAATACTGCGATATTATTTTGGCAAGCTTGCTCTTGGGTGACTAAAGATAAAAAATCTAAAGACAAAAAATTATAATTAACACAATTATGAAATTTGAAAGGAAAAGATTAAGGAAGTCATATGACAAACTTCAATATAAGATTAATTAAATAACCAAAAAATAATAATTTAATAACCAACATTATTTTGGTTGCTTATGAATTTTGTGAATGAAAATTAAAATCTTCAAAATTGCATTTGAGGAAAAAATAACGTAACACAAAATGAGCACAAAAACGAATATTTAGATTAACCATAACGCGATTCAATTTAGTCGAAAATAGATTAATCTTTGAGTTTTGAAGCTGAAAATATGCAGCATTATGAATAAGTTTACACCAAGTTTCTATAAATGTTTAATTACTTTATCCATCAATTATAATTAAAAATTACCATCATCGTTTCGCGTGGTGCTTGGGTCGAGGGTTTGACCAGATGAGGCTATATCTACTATTTTATTCACCAACTCCTCATGAAGTCGTTGTCTTTCAATGTGTTCAATTACGAATCGATCTTTGAACCTTGGATCAAGTAGCATGGCAAATCGCATAGGCCCGTTGTGTTCGAGAAATGAGAAATATGTATCTAAATTGCTACTGATAATTTTGCTAGTTATCAAGCTGTCACTACGATGTGAAGCGTAGTATACGTAACACTCTTTTAGCGATGTAATTTGCGGTATGCACTGAGACAATGTTGGCTGATCTTCAGCGCAGAAGTGAACTGTGGTTTCTTTAATCGGAGCCAAAATATCCACATAATATTCTATGGTTTCCCATTCCTTATCTGAGAGGTTGGGTGGAGTACCTGTCAAACGAAACAATATTAGATTGAGTATGTATTATAAAGATACTTCATATCGACACCTCTTACGAAAAAGGGGATAACTCAAAATACCTGTAAAAAGGGATAACTTCAAAAAATTGCTGTAAAAGGGGATAACCATAAAACATACTTCTAAAAGGGGATAACTCAAATGTGTAATCGTAAAAAGTAATAAGTCAAAAGAAATTTGTAAAACGGGGTAACTGGAATTAATACTGACAAAAACGAAAAACTCAAAAAAGGGGATATTCTGAGTTATCCCCTTTTTCGTAAGAGGTGTCGATATATATTATATATAGACTTCATTTCAAATGTAATTTTTCGCGTAATAAAAATGCTTGACGACATCGTTTGACTACGTCGTCTCACGACGTTGTTACAACGTCGTTTGACGACGTCGTAACAACATTGTTTGACTTCGTCGGAACTACGTTTTCTGACAACGCCGTAATTACGCCATTGGATTCCTCAACCCAGGTAGAAATCAACGTCGTTTCGACGACGTTACAGTCGTATTAACGTCGGAACGACGTTGAATCACCGACGTTCCTCAGAATACGTCGTAACTACGTTCAATGCCAATATCATATCTACATCGGAATCCGACTTCAGTTGTCAAACGACTTTCGTACGACGATTCTACTTGAGGAATCAAATGACGTAATAATGGCGTTGTTAGATGACGTAGTTCCGACTTAGTCAAAAAATATTGTTACGATGTCGTCAAACGTCGTCAGACGACGTAGTCAAACGTTGTTACAAGGTCGTTAAGTCCGTCATTTTTATTGCGCGAAAAATTACTTTTTGCTATTTTGAAAACGCAAAAATGTAGACATATTGGATTCCCTATTATCTATGGGGAATTTTTCATTTTTAACATCAGATTTGAAATGAAGTCTATATATATTATGTATATATATTAATTTAATATATAGTAAGATTATCAAGGTATTATGACTAATTAATTTACATTACAAATTATGTTGTTCAGAAACGCCGGGCTGGAACGGCCGTTCGACGTTGTTTAAAGACGTCGAAACGATGTTATTATCTTACGCTGTGAAGGTGTTTCATTACGACGTCTATACAACACTGTTACGACGTCGTTCGCTAACGTCGTATACCGTCTAACGACGTCAATACGACCGTACATTTCTTCCTGGGAAGTAGAACCGTCGTACGAAAGTCGTTTGACAACGTCGTCTTCTGAGGAACGCCGGTAATTCACAGTCGTTCCGACGTCGATACGACTGTAACGTCGTTGAAACGACGTTGATTTCTGCCTAGGTACCTCTTCCAAACAAAAATTGAGGTGTTACGTTCTTCGACCCGGGTGACGATTTGGTGTAAGTAAATATATTTATTTGCTTCAAATATGTATTTATTCGAAATAAGTATACATTTATTTCGTACCATTTCAAATAAATTATTTAATTATGGTAAAGTGAATTTATTTGGAACTAATAACTATTTCTCTCGAATTGGATTCCGACCCGGAATCCGAGTCGGAATCCAATTCGGAATCCAAAACCGAATTCCGAATTGGAATCCGTCTCTGATTTCGAGTTGGAATCCGACTTGGAATCTGCCTCAGATTTTTAAAAAAATTTTTAAAAGATTTGTTAAAAAATCCGCCATTTTTAGTGAAAAAAAGTGAAAAACCACTTTTTTTTTAATGAAAAACCATTATTGTCTATATTAAATGAATAATATGGTCAATACATTCTCTACCTATTCATATAAAAATTAATTATTTACCTATTCATTTACATAAATTATTTACCTATTCATATAAAAATGAATAGGTAAAGCCAAAAAACGAATTTTTTTATATGTATTTTGGGTATTGAATATTTTATAAAAAGTGCTTATTTCAACAATCCATTATTTTGGATATGTTACACCAAAAACTTGGCTTCAAGGACCTCATGCGTCGAATCTCGACTAAATTTGACCCTATAAAAGCGTATTTGGTCATTGTTTTAACCGCAAAATCAGTCGTATAACACACAGTAAGAAAATGTTGTCTAAAATGGCTTCTTATTGTCGAAAATCAAATATCGCATATAATGATTGTAAAAACTTTTGTATAAGGATAATAGGTGGCCAATCATCATATTTTTACCTAACGAATCAACTTTATCCAAAAATCTAAAATGATCGGGTGTATGGTCCCCGATAGAACGTAAACTGTATATTTATATCTAATATATGTGTAATATGTGAATATTATATTTATATATTTATTTTATGTGTGAATGTCCGTGTAATATATATATAACATACTCTTTATTCTCTTGTCAACAAATAAAATAATACATTTCAATTGTCGCGAGATAGAATGGTCGTGAAATATATAAAATTATGTACATACTACTTACGGGGAGGGGTTCCGCGGGGTCACATTTATTTACATGGGGGGGATTAGTCGGGGGACGGTCGCGAGTTCAGGCGCTTGATCAGGATCCGGGACGTTTCAGTTATCACACTGTATGCCCCGTTCCTGATCAAGGCCTGAAACTTATCTGGACGGACGCCCAATTTCGCCAGGAGTCTCTGAAGTCGGCGCTGCTCGTCGGTGTTGAGGTCCTATCCATAGCAGCCAATCACGAAGAGTCCAAGTTGTACGTCGCACCGGCGGAGGCGTGCGACTTCGTCGACCAGATTGGTGTCCCGAGTAATGGAGGCGTAGTTCCGATGGTCAGTATGCGCCATGGAATTTTTAGTGTTCCTCACGCGTTTTATCCCCTCCTGCTTGTGGTAGCTTTGCAGGTGGGGGATGGAGACCTCGAACAGGTATGTTCGAGGCTACCGCGTGAGTACCTGAACCATGGCGTCCGGCTTGTTGTGCTGTAGGGACACCCGGTGAAGATGCCTTGGCCGGCCCGGATGTTTCTGGATGTTGGGAGGCGCGTTGGTGGCCTCAAGGATTGCGCGTAGGAGCCAATAGACGACATAATCGTGGCGAGCGTGGTAACTGATGACACGGCACGATGTGGCAAGGTGGTATGCCGTTTCATCCTCCTGACATCCTTTGCGGCATCGATGTTGTTCGTTTGTCCTCTCTGGAGCAGCATTAAGATGGTGGATCTGCTCTTCAGCGGCCGCATTGATGAATGACAGTTTGGTGGAATCTGTCTTGTAGTACTGGGCCGCCGGGAAGGAGATGATGCCGCATTCGGCGAGCACTACTTTGAGGTAGTGCATTGCCTTCGCCCAATCCTTGGTTCGCGCCTCGAGGTCCTCCTGCTGTATTCCCTTGACGAACTGCGCCGACAAAGCCTTGTAGTCTTGGTCCCCTCCTTCTGGCACCGTCAGGTGGTATTTCCCCGCTACGTGCCGGAAGTGTCCCAGTGGTGTTCTCCACCCTGCCGCGTCGAGCTTGGTGTACTGCTCTAAGGTGGTCTGTAGCTCTGGATGGGTGATCCAGTACGCCAGGCGGATCTCCTGGCGTACTGGATCTCTGTCTCAGTTTCGATGGATTTGAAGCCGAGACCGCCGATGGTGTGTGGAAGGTACGCGCGCTGGTTGGATGTTGGCCGCGCCTTGATGTTGTTTGCGACCATCAGTTTCCTGATCTTCCCATCCAGGTCGCGGCAATTCTTCAGCTTTCCTAGAACGCTGGAGTTGGAGTGGATGTTTCCAGTCACGTACGTTGCAGCGGGGATGACGGTGCTTTTGTAGAGCCTTCTCTTCTGGGTCATTGTCAGCTGCGACGCCAGGATTTAATTCGCTTTGGCCACCATCTTGTCTTCTAAGATAGTAAAATTCTCCGCCGTATCACGCACTGCCTGGATCAGACCCAGATATTTGTAGCTGCCAGGATGATTTCGGCGTCCCCATCCACGGCAGAACAGAAATGGCCACACTTACTTAGGTTAAGCTCCAGACCGAGTTGCCGCGAGCATTCTTCGAGCGCAAATGAAATGGCTCGGATAGCCATTCTTCTTGGTGCATGGCATTTGATATCGTCGATGGAGACGATGATCTCAAATCACCCCGAATTACGGAGGGGAAGCAAGGGGACTTGCTTCCCCTTCGCAAGTCGGTTTATCACGGGATCTTCCTTGAGCCTTTTTACTATGTTAGTCGTCGTCAAGGCGAATAGCAGCGGACTCAGTGAGTCGCCCTAGTATACCCCTCTCCGGACTGGGATCCGGATTGGAGTTCCTCCAGGGGGGACAGCACTATGTTCCACTTGCCTATTACGTTCAAGACGGCGGCTCTTATTTCGGAAGGTATTGGAAGTGCTTCTACCAGGCTCCGGATTTTCCCGTGAGAAACCGTATCGAAGGCTTTCCGGAAATCGTATCAAGCGGAATGGTGCTCGCGTCGGCGGAGTCTTGATATTTGTGTGGCAGCCTTGTCGAGTAGGAGGCCGTGCATGGTGCCCCAGAAGCCAGATTTTGCCATTTGCTCCTTTGGAATCACAGAAGCTACAGCACTCCTCACTACAGTGTTTATCACCTTCGTGATGAGCTTGTAGTCCGTGTTCAGAAGGGCAATTGGTCTGCAGTTGTTGGGATCACTGACGTCCCCAGCTTTATACAATAAAATTGTATTCGCCTGCAAGTTCTCCCGTGTCATCCTGTACTCCCCAAGAATGCTGCGCTTGGCGTGCGAAAAAATATATTTTTTCGCTGCCGGCTACTTTTTCATAGGGCTAGTACTACATATCGAGTAACACGCATCCCGCCATTTTTTCCGTGTAGTCTCCATCGGGGCGATGCCCCGGTCGAGACTTTCAGCGGTGTGTCTTGGGAAGGGTTCAATCAATCTAACTCCAAGTTAGCTCTCGAGCTTTATTTTCCAAAATCACTTAATTCGAAGTCCTCCGTCCAAATGAGGGCACCGCTTCGGGAAGACCGAAATCTTCCGTCCAAATGAGGGTACTGCCTCGGGAAGACCGAAGTCTTCCATCCAATTCAGGGCACTGCCACGGAAAGACCAATGCCTTCCCACCAATCGATCCCCGCAAAGCCACCCGCGAAAAAGAACTACACCAGGCAAGAACTAATTCCAATCGTTCGAACCCGACACGGACTAAACTAGCTAGAAAACTCGTACATGTTACTAAGCAGCATGTGAACCCTTACTGTTCAACGCAAACCTGCACCCTCGGTGCAGACTAACTTCAGCTTTCACATCTTTGTGAAACGCTAGCTAATCAATTCCACTTGAATCAATTCGTTATCCTTTGATTTGATACATTTCCAACCGTGAATTTAAGCATGCGTCTGAACTTTCCAGTTCAGTCGGTAACTTTTCCACACACACAATTTACACTACTTTGTTTTACACTTTCACTTTTGTGATCACACGATTTACTTATATATTCGTAAGTGTACTCGCTTGAATTGCGATTTTGGTAATCAGAATTTAGCGTCTAATCTAGGGTGTTCTAGGATAAACTAGGTTCTGCTCATTTAACTTGACATATTCAAGTTCCCGTTTTAGGTACAAGGAATTTACAGCTTTCACTTTAAACAACGCGTGTCTCGCGGAGAATTTATATAATAATTTTAATACCCCGGGTGAAGGTGGCCCCAACCATCGCCATCTTCAGTTAGACACTCCAGCTTCCGCTCCTCCAAAAAGTCGATATCGGATCTGTCTGTTTGGAACAGCGGATATATCTCTCCGTTGTTTAATTACAAAATATACAACTGCCGCATAACAACATTGGCACCCCCAAGCATGCTCGGCAAGGCCAAGCACGCTTAGCCGAAACACGGATGCAACCATTCGTACAAAAAACATCCCTTGTATCAATTCAAAACTCCGAAAACCAATCTCGGAAAACATTGCGAAACAAGTACAATGGTATGGACTCACCGAAACTGCATCCTTAAGCAGCAGCCGCTATGACCCGAACCACTACCGATAAGCGACCACAGATGTGGTCCGAACTGTCAGCAAACCGCATCTAGTCGCGGCCACTCTAGTCCCCACTACTACTGCCCCCGGGCTACTCGCCACTCCGACCGTACGGCCCAATTGTTGTCGCCCTACTCCCCACTCCGGCACTGGACTATCCGTTCTTCACGGACTCTCCCGCTTGACTCCGTCCCGTTCTACTCCGGCGTGTATTTATATGCGTTCGACAACAATGCCCCTATTTCAAAGGCCTTGTATTTCCAAACGTTCCAAAAACTCGAGAGATTAAAAGATACTTCCGCCAATCACTTTAAAATACAAATAACCAAATTAACAACAGTTGTGTTCACTATTATTATACGCCGATCATGTATAATTGAGCTGACTACATGTATATTGTTACTATGCTTAAAAAACACGATATAATAATTTAAGATGAGTAAAACGCAGTCGCGCACTGGGCGACGCCACCTTGGACTCGTCGTATAACATAGCAATTTTATTTTCATTATTATTTAAATTTTCTCTTGTCCAAAATAAAAAATAGATTTTACATTTTGACTAAGTAAGACAATTTTTGCTTCAAAATCTTCAATCAGTAAGATAAGTGAGTTTATTCAACACCTGCATGAAAAGTGCCACATTTCGTCCCTATTAGAAGGGAGAAAACACTTTTCTGACTAGTGCCTACTTTTTTCCCCTAGAGAAAAAATTGTTATTATTTTCCCTCAAAAGCGGGGCACGGTGAGGTACTTGCAGTTAGGCATCCCTGTGACTCCGAAACTTCATGCTGTTTTCTTCCATGTCCCAGATTTTTGTGCGAAGACGGGAAAAGGACTGGGCTTTTACAGTGAACAAGCTATGGAATCTGTTCACCATGATTTTAATAGTTTGTGGAAAAAGTATATTGTTTCGCATAACCACCATGAATATCCAGCGAGACTGAAACGCGCTCTTTGTGAATACAACAGTCTGCACTCTCTTTAAAATAATTTCAATATATTAGTTTTGCAATAAAAATTAAATTACATGTAATATTCAAACATTTTACGCCGTTATATGTAAGTTGTACTATGTCCACTTACTCAAAACAGTAAAATCGAGTTTATTTTGGAATCCCTCTACCGATTATTTTCATTTTTGGTCTAACTGACGTTAAATACTCTGGAGAATCGATTTTTGAAAAGAACCGCGAGGTGCACGTACTTTTGGGTCAAACTTAGTCGAAGCTCACCGTGTATATTTAGGCCATCGGCATTTACGACGAAACCTAAATATTTTACTTCGGACCGACAAAACTCACATTTTTCAGGATTTACAGTCATATTCGCTACCGCAATTCGCTCTAAAATCATACCCAAAACCTCTAGATGTCTCTCAAAAGTTTGGGTGACGATAATTATATCGTCAAGATATACGAAAACTTCACCTTCTAAATCGCAACCTATAATCTTATCCAGCAAACGCTGAAACGTAGCTGGAGCACCACTCAAACCAAATGGCATTCTCGTAAACTGGAACAAACCTCTACCCGGAACAGTAAATGCCATTATCTCTTTACTCGACTCTTCTAAAGGAACCTGATGGTATCCTGCACTCAAATCTATCGTTGAAAGATATCTCGCTGCATGCAACTTTGCCAAGATACTGTTAACGTACGGCAGCGGATAAGCATCCTTCTTCGCAACGGCATTTACCTTCCGAAAATCCAGGCAAAACCTGTATTTACCATTGGACTTTTTTATCATCACAACATCAGGAGTTGACCAAGCGCTATTCGAAGGCTCAATGGTCCCTTCCGCAAGCATTCGATCAACCTCCGCATACATAGCCTCTTTGATCTTAGGCGAAACCAAATAATATCTCTGTTTAATTGGCTCGTGGCCCTGAGGATCTACTTTATGTTTTACTAGATGAGTCTTCCCAAACCCTGATGTTACTTTGGGTAGCTCCTTCGCCAAAAAGTCCTTTAACCAATTCCGAAATCTCCACAATACCGGAACAATTCTCTACGCTATCTACTCCATTCTCCAATTCCCTAAACGAAAAGGTCACTCCAGGACGATCTCTCAAACTAATAAGGCAACCGTCTGGTAAAATGGCTAAAATCTGAACTATTCGACCGATTTTTATGAAATTTGTTTTGCAAAGAGCCATCAATGGATAGAAAACAAACGTTAACTCGTTTGTTGCAAAAAAGTTGAAACAAATAATATATTTGTTAGTAATTAATCAAATATAGGGCATTTTTAAAAAGTTAAAGGTACACCAATTTTCATTAAATTTCAATTTAGTTTGCGCCAAAATGTTCGGAATTCAGTTGTGAACAAATCTGTCAGACAGAATTTTGATAGCATTTATAGATTTCTGGCAATCCACGAGTTTATGAAAGAATGTCACAAATAGGCCAAAAATAGGGCTTTTTTCAAGTTTTTTTTTACATTAACATGGATAACTTTTTTTCAGATTGAGCAATCAAAATTCTGTCTGACCAATCTATTCATTGTTAAATTCTAAACATTTTAACGAAAACTGCATCAAAATCTGATCATTAAAAAGTTAAAGGTACATGAAAATTCGTGTACCTTTAACTTTTTAAAGTTAAGAATTTCTGCAAAGAAAGTTTTCCAGATAATCAAGTTCAAAGTAAAAAGTTCTCTGACAATCACTCAAAATCTTTCAAAAACGTGAAAAATAACAGTTTCTACATGTTTTATTTTTGAAATCCGTATTATAGAGCACATATCAAAGTTAGAATGTGCAATGAAACAAAATTCGCCAACAAATCTTTTTTGGCCAAAAAGCACCAGACGGTCCCCTTAAACAATAAATATGTAAATAATAAACGAATTATTTGAATACTTTATTTTTAGATGGGGTGATTTTTTACTACATAACTCATTTTATATCAGGGTGACGATTTGAACGTTTAAAAGGAATTCCCTGACTTTCCTAACTCCGAAAAAATTCCCTGATTAAACGTTTGTTCATCAACATACCTTAGCTTTATATCTTCCAGTTTTTAATAATTATTATTTTTAAAACTATTCAAACACTATCATTTTTCAGCAAAAACTAAGCCTCTTTAATTTTTTTTCAATTCAAATATTGGTTTTTAATTCATTTTTTCTTACAATTTCATAACTAGTTTAATTATGATGACCCACCAACCAATTTTATTAATCAGATTGAAAGAATAGGCAAATTCCCTGATTTCCAACAATATCCCCTGACCTTTCCCGAAATTGTCGCCACCCTGTATATAATTTTCACGCCCTTCTCTAAAACCTCTTTCTCGTTTTTAGCCGCGTTCGGAACTCCAAACATACAATCCAACATCTTGTCGCAGTTGAGCGCCGTTCACCCCGCAACCACGACGCAAAACATCATCTCCCAGTACGGGCCAAACAGTGGCTACACGACCAGCGTCGGGAACGTCGACCGCTCAGCGTCCAATCTGACCGAGCGGATGGGAAATCTCCGGGATTGGATTCGGCAGGCACGTATCGAAAGCTCCGACCTGATTAGTCCCGGTCAAGCCACTCTTTGAACTAGGTCGAACTTTCGGGTTCGCCTTCGAAAGTGTATCCAAAGATTAATCAAACTGTTCACCAAGCAACGCTACCATTGAATGTTTCAATCTCAGTCGATTGCACATCACATCCAACATTTCTCTTTCCAAGTCAAACAGAACTGCGAATTCACAGTCAGCTCACGTGCTCGATGTCGTCATATCATCATTGCACTCAAGTCAACTCACCTTTGCTTCAGTAGTGGCGCCATCTGCGCGGGGATAAAAGGACCCCGACAGGACGCGAACGCATTTCATATATAAAACGATGATGAAAAGGCTTTTAATAGAAACAAATTAAAAGTAACAAATTTTAGAATTTAGCAAGGAAGTAAGAGTTTGCACAACGATATACTGTGCTGTTATACTAAAGAATTTTTTTCTATTTCGAAGTTTCATCTTCTTTTATAAGCAGAATTTACCATTTCTCAATGAATCAGAGTAAACTGAGTGAAAGCAAATTATGGGGTATATCTTTACAAATATACCATAGAAGGCGGACATCATTCACAGTTTTTTAGAAAAATGAATTTTATAATGAAATTTATGCATATTACATAAATATTTCCTTATGTCTATTTGCGTTCGCATTCTCTCAGGGATATGGCAAGATTGAGGTGAAGTACTGTTAATTAAAATAAAACCTTGAAAAGGAAGCCACTCTCCATATCTACGAGAATGACTGTATAATGATAAATAAAATTTATACGAAAATGGTATACGATGAAGTTTTATAAACTATAACGTTGTGTAACTCATTGAGGAACATAGTTTTTGTTTCTTTGATATATTTAGACTTTACTCGGTCTCTGTGGAGGCGTTTGAATACCTTTACTGCTCAGTGGATTAATGATAATGACTTCAACAGAGCTACGTTAAACGTATCTATTTTTATTTTACTCTTAAATGTCGTGAAAAAAGTTGCATAGACCTTAGCCCTTTGAATAGGTCAACAGCGACTCACCGGCAAGTTGCCTATCAACTTTTATCAGCGCGCACATTTTCTGTTGTTTCATCGTTCTAGTTTTCTGATCCTCAATGTTGTGCTTCTAAGTGTCGTCGACTTGGCATTTCTAACGTGAACCATTTTATTTCTGCTTGCGTACAGAGGATTTTGGATGGAATGTTGACGTAATTTGTCTAGTCACGGGTGCGAATGGTCGGACTTGTAGGGATAGCGAGAGGAACAAAGAGAGCGAAACAATCGAGGCGTCTACTTAATCGAGACTGAGAACGAATTGCCATTACTATTACGATAAGCGTTGGACATTGATTAGCGTGTATATACGAATACTTTGTACATTTGAGGCCGAAATTGTGGTTTCGATTGCGTTTACCGTTTGTGCGTTACATTATGACTGTTTTACGTCGGCGCAATCTTCGATTTACAATCAACGCGAATGTTTTTGATCGTTTTAGAATTGTGATATATGCTTTGTCGATTGACCTCGGTTCCGAAGGGTGAAAGCGAATCATCGTCTCCAGTCGATTGTGCAAGAAAGCGAGCGGCGGCAATGACAAATGATACTTATATTTTATGAAACCTATCTACATCCGAGTGTACGTGTACTTATGAAAATGGATTGCTCAGACATACAAATCTCTATATTATATATATGCATATATATACATCAATGCAAATACAAATGCAGATAGATCTATGAGTACATAAGATATTATATTGAATTCAGCTGTATGACAAGGCACTGTGTACAGACGAAATATCCAGATGCCAAAACGACGTTGTACGATTGTTTGAGCTAGTTTTAACGGTTCGTTTGGGAATCGTGAGTCGCGAATTCCTATTTTTTTATAGCCAATTGAAACATTGATTTGATGCCATCGACGGATCATGTCAACGAAGCTCTCCTTCTCTTACGTGTAAACGAGTTTGCGTCGAGTTTGTTTAGGGCCAGGCTATCTGTGATGCGGACGAGGGCGGCGCGCAATTACGACGAATCTGCACAAGTCGAATCCAGTATTACGCGATAAGTATTAACGCGGGGGCAGAGGTAGGATACTGACGAGTAGGACATGTAGCTAGAGACAAAGTTATATACGAAACGAAGCGCGCGGCGCCGCGTCCCCGAAGTCCCTGAACCCCATCCTCCAATCTTCAGTTTTCGACTGACTGAATTTTCTCTGTTATCGTTTTTTTACCTGCACGAAAAATGAACTTTTTCTGCCTGCAGATCGGCAGATTTTGCTCTCATACAGACAGTGAAAAAATTCATTTTTTATGCAGGTAAATGTCGTTTGCACCACGGACGAAAAAACCTAGTTTGCGCCGTTGGTACGAAACACACTATTATACCAACTGATTTTTATAAACCGAGGTACAATCAAACGCGGGCTTGGGGCCGCGACGCGCGTCGGTAGGACCGTCCTTATAACTGATGTACTTATTTTTCTTATACAGAGTCATATAACCTGTTGCTATTGAGAATTATGAGAACCTATATTCCAGATCTATTTATAATCATGTTTCCAGGTAGAGTTATAATATTTTGTTGTACAGTTCCAAGTCCGATTACGGTGTATAGTAATTAACCACGATTGCGGTGAGCACGATCGTCTGTAAGGAATTATTGTTGATTTCCAATCTTAGTCATTTTCAGTATTTCCACTATTGAATAAAATGAAGAGTAATGTACCGCGAGGCCAATTTATTGCCCTTTCGACTTTTTTGTTGGTTTCATCCAGATTAAGTTTGATACGTTTGAGTTGATACATTAATGGAGTTACTTCTTTATTTAGATAATACGGAAACCTTTCAGCAGAACTTTTTGTGAGGAGTTAACCTTTGGCAAATTATATACAATGGGAAACGATTAACTTTTTGTGATGTTATAGTTTATTTATAATGGAAATTTATTTTACATTATTGAATCAGTCTGGAAATAAGATGCAGTCTAAATGAGCGTCTTCACAACTGTCGTAGTTGCTCTCGAATTCGTTCCAGCTTGGAAGCCATGATGTCATTTTGTCATTTTTGAAAACTGATTTGTCTTTTAACGACTTTTGCGCCGACCAAATGATGGGAGAAATTTTGCACACCAATTGCTGGACACAGGGTAATTCGTAATATTCTGCATGCCTTATAAGTTGATTGGTCAATTCCGGATCTTGAGCCTGTTGGACCAACCGTTTGACCTGCAAGAACATTCACATTTGGTATTAATTTAAGTTCATTTATCTCTCAGAAATATGTTCGTTTGAGTTATGTAGTTAAATTAATAGAATGTTTGGTCAAATCACTCATTCTTTAAGTTAATTTAATCAAAATTTGCTTTCAACTAAACATTTTTCTGACTGTGTAATCTTTAGTTAGAAAAGATTATTAAAATAACCGATAAACTTACTCTTTCGTTTTTATGTTCCAAAATGTATTTCAACGGATCCCATTTAGGGAAAGTCTCCCTGGACTCTGGTTGTCCAGAAGGATTCACTCCATTAGTTTTCAGGTCAAAAAGTGTACTTATCTACCAATTCAAATTCATTTAACGATTATTCATTTATTCATCAAAGTTATTATATTCATCTCATTTATGTCATGTTTCAGTTAATCACTAGCAATAGCAACTCACCAGTTGAGCCAAAAAAATCACACTGTTCACTGCGATGGCGACAACTTTCGACGAGTCCAGTTTTAACATACGAAAGAAGCTGTCGACAATACTGTTCCTCAAAAAACTGTGCTCACTGTTCCTGTTAAACGTTTTCGCCTCGTCTGCATTTTGCTGGCGTTTCTGGGTCAGACTTTTCGACACCAAATTTGCTACGTCTTTCGCCATATCTATGTATGGTTTAGCGTTGTTCATCGTTTCAACTATGGTTTCGAATACATCTGAAACAAAAATGATTCTTCTTAAAAGATAATTTGATTATTTTAATATTCGAAATTAAAACTTACTTCTGTTTGTTTGAAACGAACAAACACTCAGGGGCAAAGTTGCAGCAAAAATCCAGAAAAAAGCGCGTCCAATTTCAAGTGACATTTCTATTCAAAGGTGTCGAAAGTACTAAAGACCTGTCCCAGTGGTAAAAAACGTTAATATACCTCTTCCGTCGCGAAAGTCCTTACACTTCCTTGCTTTGTCAGCCAAGCGGAAAGATGGGTCATTCTTCCAGGTGTCGGTCAGTATGGCGACACACTTGGTCCCCAATGGATTTGGAATCGTCACAGCGAGAAAATTTGCACACTTCGAGAGAATGCTGCGGAAAATGTATTTTTTGCTTGTGCTTTTGGGTGGTTTGTCGTGCCAATCCATACAAAGTGATTTCGATTTCGTTTACATCGACGGAATCCGTCGTCTGAGTGAACTGCCGATAGAGAAATTGCTCGAAATTAAGTACTCTTTCTCCCCAAAACTTGGTGAGTACTTTTCATTGATTATTAGCAAGGATTGATTAAAAGCAGACTTTATGTTATGGTTTAACATTAATACTGGTATTTATTTTTTGCAGAATCTTTGAACAACTCAAATAGTTTTAACGAGCTTCAAAGTCGAACATTTTTCGAACATTCCGATTTCCCTCATCGAAGGAAGACGCACCCGGTAAAAAGATACGAAGAATGGGAAGAACCTTGGAAAAGTTCGAAAATTTCAAAGATCTTCAACATCACAATTTCCGCACTTTCTTTCCTCGCATTTGGTGCTTATCTGATATCACTGATCGTTACAGCTATGCACCAAAATTCGTCCACTACTAGTCCCACTTCACCGAATGTCATCTTTTTGTCGGTAATGAATTAATTCAATCATTATTCAATTTCTGAATTAATTTAAATCAATTATATTAAAATAAACATTAATTTACTAATATACATTAATATAATTAATATAAATTAATTTAAAAACAAATTTAGTTCTTTAATTCAATCGTTTAATGTAAACTACACCAAGTTATCTTTATTTCAGAAATATAAAAGACCGAAACGAAAAGTTTACAGTCCGGATCTTGATTACGATACAGAAAAACTGTACAAGGGAATGATAATGTTGTCACAAGATTTCGTAACTTTACTTTAATAATTTTGATTTTTGCCAATTATTGTTCTCATAACATGTTGGAATAAGGATAGGTTAAAGTTTGCAAAGCAAAAGTAATTTACTCGAATGCTAAAACCCAATAAAATCGAATAGAATGCAACGTGTACACATTTGACGTGATATGTGTTCTTAAAACGTGGGTGGAAGCTGCTTCAGACATGAATGTTCAAATAAACAGCTTAGCGGTTGTATATACGATGCTCGTATATACAAAGTTAACCATATGGCTTTCCGTGGTTTAATTAGCCCTGCTTTATCTGTGCTGATAATTAACGTTGAATTTTGTTCAATAAGACATTGCAGTAGATACTTAAACTGGAACAAAACTTATTTATTTATAATGTTAGTTTTATTATTACTTATTTTATTATTAATTTATTTCATAATTTTAATTTTATTTATATCATTGTATATGCATATATTTATTTATTCAATATTTATAATTTTAATTAACTATTGATATTATCAATAATATAATTATAATGAATCGTAGTTGTTGATGCGGATAATGTGCAATTAATTGACTGAACATTTTTTTAATAAAAGAACTTAATAGAAATAGAATGTATTGTCAGTTAACCATATACAGTGTCCAGTAAACAAATGTTTTGAAAATTTCGTCTACGACATCTTTAGACCGAAAATTTGCCAGAAAATTTCGCAGCAATATTCCATGTTTATAGACCATTTATCGCCTGACAGTCATTGATATATCTCTACTTACTGGCGATCAAACGAATAATTTCTGCGAAACATTGTACTTTCGGTATTTATTTTTGTTAGTTTTCAAGAACCAATCGCTGCGGAGGAACACCCCCTACACCCAGTGAGACCAATCCAGAAATGCGTTTGCTTACAGAATGAGTGTTTTCTTCCAGAGCAGCAAATCTTTGAGGGTTCCTCGAACATTTCACGAGTCATTTAAGTGTTATCTGCCTTTGAAAAGAAAACCAGCGATCCGCTCGGTTTACGTTCGATAGCTATTAACTGTAGTGCTCCAATTGATAAACACTAAAGGTGCTAGCGAAAAGTGTTTTTTAAGTGATAAATAGTTTATTTAACAGTTTGTTTTACTATCTGTGATTTTACAAGCCTTTTTGGCGAAACTAGTGCTCGAACGGGTGAAACGATGGGCGATGATGGTTCAGAGGTGACATTCAAAAAAGACAGTTCGAACGAGTTAAAGTTCGGCATTGATAGGATTTTATCAATGGGTAACCACTCCAAAATTAACGGTATTTTATTTTTTTATTTCAGTACAAGATTATTTTCTTGCGTCGCTTTTTTTACTGTAAACTGGAATATATTTTATTTTGTTGTGTGTCTTTCAGATTTAGCGAAACCAGTGCAAATACCACTTTGTTCTTCGACAGTTTGTAGTTTCGCCGGACCTTATTCTCGATGTGACATTTTGTACGATTCTAGTTTATACTCGTACAATTTTAGTGATCAGATTATAAAGCCATCCAATTACAGTTTCATTGACAATTTAAATAGTTTATACAGGCCGACTCCTATTAAACCAGTAGCGCGATGTGAGTATGACACTGTTTAATTATACTTTTTTTAACTATCGATTGACATTAATAGTACAATAAACTGAATTGAAAATTAAATAAATGGGCAAATGTCAATTGATTTGTTAAATTCGTTTATAAATAATACGTTTGATCTTGGGCAGCTTGGAATTATACATCAGTTTTATTTTCTATCTTCAAGAAAGTCGATAGATTACTTATTCAGAACAGATCCGAAATATCTCTGCTTACAGTTTTATTTATTAACGGACATCTGTTATACATCAATTAAACATCTGAATGCCACTTATGAGCAGTCATAAATCCAATGAAAGGAACAATTAATGCCTCGTGGTAAACCTGTTTGAATTCATAACTTCCTTTATTCGTGTTTCATAATAAACATTGGGATGTATCTGCTTTTATTGCATCTGGAATAGACAAATATTACAAATTCATACTTGATGTAATTTGTACGGTTAACTGCCTTACGTTTCGATAATTTTTGTTTTTGTAATTTAAATAATTCATAAGACATTAATCGAGAATTGTCACAAATGTACATTTTTAAGCAGGTTACGAATTTTTAAAAATGTGCATTATTTTCGAACGTAGGATCCTCACACCTTCTTCCGGATAAGCAAAGAAATGAGACATTTTAGCGAAACTTTGTTAGAATTATTTTATAAATATCCAGCATTATTTCTCTCTTCTACATATTTTTTATTTACAGCTTTCTAACACTTTTTGTTAAAAGATAGTTCAAATAATGATAAAACTTGTTGCTGCAGATTTTAATAACTGATTCATTTTTTAATCGTCTGATTTCTAATTTTTAAAATCAGATTTTAATTTTTTCTACAATCTATTTTTTCCCGTGTAAAATATTGATTTAAACGCCTTTTTTATAAACGTTGATTAGTAAAAAAATAGCAAAATAAATGAGCAAAACAATTAACGGAGTAAATTAAAAAGGGCTTGTGCTATTCAGTTATTTGCTAAAGAGGGAATTGCGTCATTAACAAATGTTGCCATATGTGCAGCGCCTATCCGTGCGCGTCGTCGGTGTGGGCATGTAGGACAAAATATTTACGTATGAGTGTATTCTCGCGTTTCCTGCCTCTGTTTAAACGACATCTCTTCTTGAGTGGCAGTGCCAGTTTACGCTTCTTGTAAACAGTGGCCGCAACGCGCATTTTCTACGGTTTGTTAAGTACCCGCAGTTAAATTCTCGTGCTACTTTTGAACTCGTCTGGACCATTTGTCTATGTCATATTTGGCTTTTGTTCTTTTCAGTAATTTCTACAGGACCAGTTTTTCTACATTTATCTATTATATACATTACTGATTGGAACTTTTAAACATCATTTATGATGTTTTAAAAGTTTACGCTTTTATTTACGCTTTAAATTCTTCTTCAATTCTTCTTCAGAATCGTAGAATTAATTTTATTATGTGAACGAATTTGCGACCTCGAGTTTGAAGTTTTAATAAAAATGTTTGTTTATTTTTTAGTTACAATACCAAAAGAATCACATAGTACAAACGGGGCCACAGAAAATGCATCTCGGAGGAAAAGATCTTGGACGAGAGCGGTTTTTAGTTCGTTGCAACGAAAAGGGTTGGAGAGAAGGTTTTCTTTACAAAAATATATTACCAAACCAGATAGACGTCAATTGGCAGCTACTTTAGGTTTAACAGATGCACAGGTAATGTTTGACTTGATTTTATAAATTAAGTTATACACATTTAGCTTCGATAGCTAGATATACCCCGTATACGAAAACGAATTGAAACCGTTAAAAAATCTAGAAAAATATTGTATCGATTTCAGTAGTATTTCTTAATCAGTTCAAATTGACACATTATCACTTTAAGGGGACCGTCTAATAAAATGGCTAAAATCTGATCTAATGGACCGATTTTTATGAAATTTGTTTTGCAAAGAGCTATCAATGGATAGAAAACAAAAGTTATCTCGTTTGTTGCAAGAAAGTTAAAACAAATCATATATTTGTTATACATAAGTAAATATAGGGCTTTTTTCAAAAGTTAAAGGTACACCAGTTTTCATTAAATTTCAATTTAGTTTGTGCCAAAATGTTCGGAATTCAATTTTGAACAAATCTGTCAGACAGAATTTTGATAGCATTTATATTTTTCTGGCAATCCACGACTTTATGAAAGAATGTCACAAACAGGCCAAAAATAGGGCTTTTTTCGAGTTTTTTTACATTAACAAGAATTACTTTTTTCAAATTGAACAATCAAAATTCTGTCTTTTTTTTGTCTGTTTTTTGTAAAAAAAAACCAGTCTTTTTCATTATTAAATTCTAAACATTTTAACGAAAACTACATCAAAAGCGCATCAAAACTTGTGTATCTTTAACTTTTTAAAATTAAGAATTTCTGCAAAACAAGTTTTCCAGATAATCGAGTTCAAAGTAAAAAGAACCCTGACAATCAGTAAAAATCTTTCGAAAACATGAAAAATAAAAGTCTCTACGTGATTTTTTTAAAATCCATACTATAGAGCACATATGAAAGTATTAGAATATGCAGTAAAACAAGATTCGTCAAAAAATCTTTTTTTGGCCAAAAAGCACTAGACGGGGTCCCCTTAAACTATAATGTTCTTTTCAACGTTTAAGTTATCAAATATGGCTGAATCTGTTATAACTGAAAGATTTAAGTTGAAATGTATTGGAATTTTTTAAGAAAGTCGATACAAATAAAAATAGTTTGTCGGTTTCAATTGATTTTCGTTTGCTGGGATGTACAGAGTATTTTATGTAACGTGTTACAAAGGAATAGCTCAAAAATTACAAATTGTACAAAAACAGTTTGCAAATGAAAAATTATTCTTTGGACAGAGATATTGAATGATATTAAAATCATCCATCCAATTACAATGTTTACATAATATGCAAAAGTAATAGACTCAGCTTTATTGCATTAAATTACCAGAAATCATCTTAGAAAAGAAATTGAAAAAGTTAGAAAAAAGCAAGATACTGAACAAAAGTTATTAAACAAAATAAACAACTAAATTTTGAATTGAACTATACAGTTGATTTTTTTCAGGTGAAAGTATGGTTTCAAAATCGAAGGATGAAATGGAGACACACGAAAGAAACTGAAAATGTCGACGTACCAGAATCAACATCCTCTGAAGACACACTTGGAACAACAAAACAACACTTGTAAACTAACATACAAAATTATGACGTGTTGCGTTTTTATTGATTTTACAAATGATTTAAGTTAATAAACTGTTCGTTGAAAATGCTGTTTGTTTCAATTTTACATCCGTCACATCATTCAAACAACGTACAATTTTGTTGACAGTTTTATTTTATCATTTTTTACTTATTTGTACTATCTTTTTAAATATGTTGTTAAACTAAAATTCAGATGTAAACCTACGGCAAGCTTTAATTTATTGAATTTTTTAATGTCAGTTAGTTAAAAATGAAGGTTTACGAAAAGTTGTTTTGCCCAGATTAGACAATTAAATTTTATTAAAATAAACTAATTTTGTATTTTCTTCGAACTCGAACAGATTTTTAAGTTACCTATCTAATGAGAATGTAAATTGTTTACCATTTGTTTTTAGTTATTTTGTCAGAAAATCAATATTGCTTTACAATTGTTCAAATTTATTCGATTTTTCCTATTAATATTTCTTACTAAGTTTTATTTAAATAAAATAACTACGTTTTCATATATATTCATCATATGGGCCAATGCAAAAAGAATATTTTCAACTAATTTCAGATAAATAATTACTTTCAAATATTTAAAATTAATTTAAATATAATAAACGTTTGAACTATTGGAATTACTTTTCACATTAAATTTCTATCTGATAATGTACATTTTAACATTAATATAATCATTTCTTAAATTAATTCCATCGAATCACTTCAATAAAATTAATGAAAATTAATTTAAATACATTAATCAGAAATTAAAAAATAATATGCACTTGACATAAAACAATATTATCATGTATAACTATGATAACAACATTAAAAATAAATAATGGAAAAGAAAATTAGCAATGATTAAAATAAAAAAACCCATTCGAATTAAATCTCAATTAATTCACTGATTCAAATCACACGATTCAAATCAAATTTGAATTTCGAATCTCTTCACCATGTACGAGCAGTGCAACAGTCTTTTGTTCCGAAACTAATGTAATGGTAAAACATCGCACGTAAACGCTACGTTTCCCGCTATCAAGCTGCAAAACAGATTGGAATTGCCGTTGCATCATTAATCGATCTCCCAGTCTTCGAGATGAACAAAATACTGTCACGTCACCGGTTTTCGTGCACCTTTTTACCTTCGACGACACTCAAGACGTTGCAAAATGTACCGATTCGCAGCAACACTTCCTTGCCAGCGGAGCGTCACACGATCGTCAAAAAGGATGCTAACCTCGGAATCGGCAAGTTCGCCAATTCACGTAGATCTGTACTCGTACGCCAGTCAAATAAAAAATGCGGCATAATTGTGATTTCACATCGTGTTTCAGCCGGTTTACCTCAGACTGCCAATGTCCAGAAGATCATTGATCCCAGTCCTTTGCTTCAACCGAAATTAATTTTCAACGAGTCATTGGAGGTGTCTAAGGACCTTTTGAAATTGGATGTGCATTTGGAAAAGTCGCCCCTTTCTTTCCAAGACGTGCCTAGTCCGGCTATTTTCCGATTTTGGGAAAAGTACTGGAAATACGTCCCACTTTTGGGTACGCAACTGTTTTGCAGTCTGCTTATCAACGATTTGACCAAGGGTACGCGACTACTTGGAGCTTCAAATCGTGATCAAAGTAGTCTTACTACATTTTTGTTAAGCTATTCTGTAGTGCACATTCATTTCACTGTCGTCAATGAGATTCAAACTTAAACTCGAATGTTTTCCTGTCTGCCGAGCTCCGATTAATTTGTTCGAATGTTTTAAGACATTTTTTCAGATGTATTCAAATGCGTTCGAATGTATTAAGAATTGTTGACTTGAAATGTATTCAAAAAAATATAAAGAGACAACTGTTTTCATGCTTGTTTTCAGGTAACGTGTCCTGGAGCCGGAACATCAATTCCATGGTGCCAGTCAGATTTCTGTTCAATGAATACGGCCCGGTAGTGCGAATCCATGGAATTCTGACGCATGACGTCGTTTTGATTCATAGGTAGACTCCAGACGTTGTACACTGTTCTGCAGTTATTCTTGATACTTAAGAAAAAATGTCATTGTTTAGGCCTGAACACATCGCAGAGGTCCTGAGGCAAGAAAACGAGAATCCAATCAGAAGTGGGTTGGACACTTTACACCATTACAGGACGAATCTAAGGAAGTATAAACTTCCGGGACTGTTTTCCATGTAAAAGATTGTTTTAAATGAGACTGAAGCGCCATCTGTAGCATTTATGTGGAAAATCATGACAATACCCAATTTTTCAGGCAAGGACCAGAATGGATTGAATTGCGTCAGAAGATTGACAAGCCTTTCACTGAAGAAATTTACAAATTCACGGGGAAAATTGGAATAGCATCGGACGAGCTTGTTCAGAGAATTTGCAATATTAGAAACAGGCAAGATGAGGTAAAATCAAACGATGGTTGCAACTACAACTTTAATTGGTGATTTTACTATTTCGAAACTGAAGTAAACTGTTGTCCTATAGGTTCCAGCGGATTTCTCTGACGATCTCACTCGATGGGGCATGGAAACTTTCGCGATTTTGATGTTCAACAAGAAGATGGGATTTTTGGAACCATCTAGTTACAACGCCTCCGCAGAACAATTAAAGCTCACAGAAGCGCTGTTACAAGCTCACAAATACATGAGTCTCTGTGAATCTGGATTCCAGATGTGGAGATTATTCGAAACTCCTTTCTCAAAGAGGCTTTTCAGTGCTCTTGATATTATTGATGGGTAAAATAGTGTCTCTTTACCAAAACAGACCAAATAATGAAATGAAACATCATTTTAATTTGCATTTCACCATTTTTCAGGTACATAAGCAAACATATTCGGCAGATCGAAAACGCGTTACGAAACCAGTCTTCTCAGAAGCTCACGGAGTGTTCAGTGATCGAGCAACTTCTGATCAGGCAACAGCTGCAGCCTGAGGATATCTCGACTCTGCTTATGGATTCCTTGATGTTGGGAGTGATTGCTGTAAACACCATTCACTTCTTCTTACCAAAGTCAATCTTCATTCGTTATTTTCCTTAATAGTATTACAACTATAACTATAATCACTTTTTGTAGACTGTTAACACCCAAGCTTTCTTGCTGTACTCGATTGCAAAGAACCCGAGAGTGCAAGACCAAATTTATAATGAAATCATGGACATAGCTCCAGATGGCAGGACCATGAACAAGGAGAAGTTGCAAAAAATGGTCTACTTAAAAGCAAGCTTGAAGGAGTGTCTGAGGTATGTTGATAAACAGTACACTCAGAAAATGTATAGCTAAATCAATGCAAATAATAAATCGATGTAACAACTAACGACTTGATGAAGTTAACCAAACGAATTGTTTGTTACAGATTGTACCCATCCTTCGCTTACATCACACGATTACTGCAGCAACCAATTACTTTGCACGGATACTCTATTCCAAAAGGGGTGAGCTTTCAAAGTATATTTATCATGTTGCGATTGCTGTAGAGCATAGTCATCTCATATGATTGTCCCATAACAGACGTACATCGTAATGGCTAACGAAATTTCGTCGCAACGCGAAGAAAACTTTGAGGACCCGGAGAAATTCAAACCTGAAAGGTGGCTATCGGGTGGTAAACTCACACAGCAACAAGAGTACAGTTGTCTTCCATTCGGTCATGGGATCCGATCTTGCGTGGGCAAGAGTATAGCTGAAATGGAGATTATGATCCTCACGTCTGCGGTATTAAATTATATTTTAGCGATTAATTGTATTTAATTAAAATTAAACTTAAATTAACAAAAAAATAAAATGTTCAAACATGCTCTGCACTAAATTTAGAATTTTAACTAAATAAATAGAGAAATAAATTAAAAACAAACCAGGAGACAGAATCAATATACTAAACTCTTTTTTGACTCTTTACAGTTGCTCCGAAAGTTCAAGCTGGAGTACGATTACGCCAACATTCGTGGCAAGTACCTGACGGTGAACGTGCCCAACAAACCCTTACGATTCCGGTTCATCGATCGGGAAGCGAAGTAGATCTTTGACCCGCCGTTAAGTTTTAATATCGTAAGACGATTTAAATAATATGTTCAATTGAAATTTTCAATGCTCGGATCGTATAAAATTAATGTTCGCGATTAAGAATAATGTAATTTGCTATTGTAAGTTGAATAAAAATAGACGCTTAGTAAGAATTTGATTTTGGTCCATCATTACTCATTTGTCAAATACTACTCTCAGATTCATAAAATACTTCAACGTAGTTGATAGAAACTGAAACAAAGAGGTGGTTTATTAGTAATACATATAATTAAGATACTGTTATCACTTTGTTCGGTCACTCACGAAGACGTAATGTTCTAACGATAATTCAGTGATGAGTCCACTGACTGATATCACTAGCGGTTTCTGAGCTCTTTGCATACAGGTCAATAGACTCATCTTCGCGTCGAATGGTAGATCAGGCCAATTGGAATCGAAGATCGAAGATGTTATGTGAATACTCTAAACAAGGGAAACATATTTTCTAAAAAAATTAGTATCGCCGTTCGAATCGTCGAAGTTTCTAAGTCGTAATGTCTTCTTTCAGTTGACGATTGCATAAAAAGCTGACCGAAATTTTCAAGTCGTCTGCAGGTTTGGCTGTCACGTAAAGTCGAACGCAACTCACAATGACGATCAAAATAAACCGAGCTGCGACACTTAAAGGTTGATGCTGAAAGGACAAATTATTTCGTCGATTTATCACCACGTCATGAACAAACATGTACAAAATTAAGAAAGAACACTTCAAATACACTCAGGAAAATTGAATAAAGGATTTATTTGGCAATACTAAATAGGTGGTTACTTTAATAACAATATTTTTTAGAACTAAAGAAAACTGATTTTGTGTAAATTTACTTAGTTAGATGTGATGTAAACTTGTAAATCAGTATTAGAAATTGTCAAAACATGCAACATAGGTGTAAATATATTATAATTAGCATCTTTGATAATATAATTTTCATCTACAGTTTCAGTCTCCTGCTAAATTTACACGTGTGATTGATAGTAATTTTTGTTAAATTCAAATCTCACGTTGATGAGCTGATATCCACCAGCAATCATAGTTACTGCCATGATACCGTAACTCTTCAGCAATATGTACTTAACAGCTACTTGAATTTCTCCTACAAATCTGCAAAGTCAACAATAAAACCCGTGAAACGTATTGCAAAAGAAACTAAGAAAATATGTCAAGGCCCAGCTTCATACAAAATCAATCGCTGGTGTTTCTTGATGCACACTCGAACGTCACTTCTGTTTGAAGCTTCTAAAAATTGACACTCCAGCAACTCAAATCTTGTGGTCCCCATCCAAATCATGTAGGCAATCATCATATCTGTGAAGATGCCCAACGTTGTTTGAGTACACGCGATAATGTGCAACAGATAAATGGAGAACTTGACGATAGGTGGCTCTGTTGAGAACGGATACCAAGCGTCGACTGGAAGTTGCTGGCCAGGAACCACCATAGGAGCGGCGCAGAACACAACGTCTGCTCCGATGAAGGAAACTACGATGCCTGAGAAGAGGTACTTATGCTTGTCAACATATTTCTTCACTACGGTCATTTCTTTGGCATTGGCATTGTGCAAAAAATTGTCTATATCAGACATGGTTGCCTAAAAATAGAAATTTGTTGATCATAATCAGAAACCGAATTTAAAGTAGTTCAGCCGTCGGAGATGCTAACCAAAACAAGAAGTAATCAAATCCATTATGTGATTTAATGGTTGTAGTAATGAAATTTGATTAATTTCACTACTACATTCTGCCGAGTACAATCCCCCGGGTTATTATTAATGAAAATTATTTTGTTCTATTTCTCTAATAGCGCAGAATATTTTCCACATATTAGAAACAAATATGTAGTCAGTATTTAATGCCACGTATTTAACAGTTAGAAAATATTTAGTATTTTCTAGCTGTTTCTAGCTAGAAAAAAAGTATTTTAAAATACTTTTTACTTTGGAAATTGAAATATTTTTTAAATATTACAAATATTAGAAAAGTTCTAAATAATATTAGGTAATAAAGTTGTACCTTGAGTTTGCTTTTGTACACTTTGCATAAGACAGTATTGGTACACACTTCCGTAAATGCTGTGAGTTCTGAAAGACTCTTGAGCATCAAGTTCAAATCGCTGCGGAAGTGGTAGACACCTAATACAATAGGTAGCCACGTGAGGATCTCGAAAATCACGTACAACCACCAGGCAACCGAATAAAATAGCTTCTTTTTCTTCTCATGATCTGTGACATCCGGCGGCCAGACTACACTTAGTCTGCCGCCGACCTTCAGGAACTGAAATATTTTTCCCACTTCATCAAAGTCCATGTCCAAGAATGCCGAAGGAATCGAATAGTTATTATCAAGAAAAAGTTGACATTATGTTTCATTACTTTTTGGCAAATTTCACTATAGTCTACGTATTGAATTGTCATTGTCTAAGTGGAAACAGTATAATTTACATGAACTTAATAGAAAATTAAGCTGCGATAATAACAGTTGTTACAATTTAAAGACTAAAATAAGAAATTGATTAACTGGATTGATTGAACTTGTAAAGAGGTACATTCTAAAATAATTGGTTCTACTCTAGAATATTTAAGAACAATTTCAACTGTAAATTATAGTTTACACGCTATGTAAGTAATTAATTATGTCGAATAGTGTAAGAAAATTGGGAGTTGGAATAATTTAAGATTGATCAATATAATATTATTAATTAAATCATGTAACAATATTTCCATAACAAAACTTTCAATTAAAGTTTGGAATTTAAAAACGTTTTCAAAACGTTGTGCTCTATTAGAATTATACTGTTTTTATTATTAAAATTATATTTGTTTTATATTGTGATTTAGTGATTTTGTATTAATATATTATAAAAATCATAAAATGATGTGAGATAATATGGAAACGAAAAACTTACGTAATAAAAATAGAATAAATATATTAAATCAGGAATCCACAAAACGGTCAGTTCAAAATATATCCAGAAGTACCTACATATTTTGAAGAATCTTTCACATGTTCTTTCCCAACAGACTAACCATATGGTGTTTAACATGCCGTCGATTTGCAGGAAGTGGCACTAGTCTCACACTTGAGTAAAATCCATTTTTAAATGAGTAATTAGACAAACAACTTGGCGAGAAGTTAGAGAATTTATTTACTCTTTACTACAAACTATGGCTTATAGATATGGTGTTATTCGCAGATCAACATTATAAAGAGCACAATTAAATGGTGCGCAAATTACTTCCGCGTAGCAGCGTGATCCCCCGGTTGTTTCTTATCAGCTGTCGACTCACACGGTGTAGATCAGGTTGCACAGCTGGAAAATAATTAACAAACTTTGGTACCGAAGTGAGAGTTGTAATTGCATGAACAACGCTTCGATGTGCCAATGAAATCGGGTAAATATTCAGTAAATTTACATTCAACTAAAATTTTCATGTCGTAATCTGTCGGAAATGAGTACATTTTTGGAAAGAGTGAATTTTGAAAAATAACAATTTCCTAAAAAAGCCAAATTAAAAATAATGGGAAAACTTTGTCAAAAGTAACATTCGGAAAAGTATCAATTTTCTTAAAAATTTCCAAAATAATACACTCGAAACCCACTTTATCTGTCAAGATGGGATCGAAAGTCTCACTTTATCTGCATGTTACTACGCATACTTCCGGCGCATTTAGGTTATTTGTTGCATCCAATCATTTGAGTATGAAATGAATTCAAAATTGGCGCGCTATGTGCTCATTGGTTCTCTTTACATTTCCGGTGAACATAACCTCTAAATAAAGCAGAGAGCTTGGCAGATAAAGTGAACTGAAATTGGTAGATAAAGTGAGTCTGCAGATAAAGCGGGGTTCGAGTGTAAAAGCAGCCCTGTGCAACTGACAGCTTTCAGCTTTTCATAATTTTTCCAGTGGCGCTAGTGTCTCGGGGGACTACACTCGACTCCCTCTAAGAACACGAAGTCGGGACCGGAAATATCGCTAGCAACACGGTTTGTACTACGCATGCGC
>JABFPB010000721.1:0-32742 GCA_022817645.1 Ceratoteleas bidentatus
GCCTTGCATCAGTCTGGATTTGGTCCATGATTATTCAAGGATAGTCATGATTATCAGCATAGTCATGATTGTTATTCAATCTCTTACCAGGCTGAAAAGAGTCTGGATATCGTCTGACAACAGTGTGGATAACAGTCTGGTTTGAACGTGAATCAAACTATTGCCAAACAAAAATATAGATATAGTCTGCCCCGATAGAACAAGATGTATATTATACATATATTAGATGGACATTCATAAATAAAATAGATATATATATATATAATATACGTGTATTATAAATATATTTGATGTATATCAAATTGATGTTCTATCTGAGTGGTAATATTCAGGTAGCCAAACCAAATCCAGTTTCATTTTTTCCTCGCAGGCCCTTTTCAACACTCCCAAAACAAGTTTTCACGACGCAATCGTCATCTCGATGATAAATCTGCTCGTCGCTTTTCTCGCCGGTCCATTTAACTGATACAAAGTGTGATTTTCATAACATCGGGGAAGAGCTTCTCGTTCCTCGCGCGCTATTATTGCGAGTTCACAATTACAACTAAGAAGGTGCCGGGCTTGAAAAATACGGCGCAACGATCTTTTGTGAGCCGCCTTTTCATAAGTTTGCATCGTCTCAAAGCTGATGCCGCGCTCCTTAAGAAATATGTGCCGCGCGAAACGAGCCGCGCTCGTTAGCATCGATCGTGCGGCGTCACCGCGAGTCTCGAAAAGATTTATCCTTTCATCGCCGCAGTAAGACGATCGCGGCAGATCCGTTACGCCGGAAAAGGAGAAACACCAAAGGTTTCCAATTAGCCAGCGCACCGTAACCATAGTACACGTGATGCGCTCGATAATTCCTAGGACTTCCGTGCGCGTCGCGGAGCCAGGCTGACGTTTGATCTGCGAGAAACGTGATACGACGAAACCCTGGCGCAGATGCATCGAAACACGTCGCGCTGCATCGAGCCAACACTTTCCTGACGTCGTTTCCGGTGTAACAAATCCCTTAAGCGATTAGAAATTCAAATTAAAGGCAACGCCGCGCTTAGTCGCGAGGCGAAGAACTTGCTTACGAGGGTGGTTATGGTGTCTGAAACGACGTCAAGGGGAGTTGCGAGATAATAAAAAGGGTAAAAATAACCTGCAAAAAGCTGATCGGGATTAGATGGGGTAATTTGAGGGATTGAAAGGTTTCGGATTTTTATGTAATTCTATCGTTTGAAGACAATTTTAGATATTGGGAATTAGGACGGTTCTTTAACGAACAATCCAGGACTAAACTTGAGCGAATCATTGACATTTTCACGTGCAACGGCAATCTTTTTCGTCGAAAGCAAGTGATTATCGCTGGGGAAGAATTTGCAAAGAATGTTCTCCAGTCGATTCTCAAGTTGGAATTTTAATATTGCGACCAGGGAACATATTGAGAAAACAATTTGTGAAGTACGAAAAAATGCTTTCGCTGTATTTTCCGCGTGGCCGCGGCGAAGCTCGGAGGATCTGTTTATTTAAGTAACAATAAATAAAATGCAGCTTCTTGTACGTTCCGATTAACTTCATTCAAATTTCACCGACAGTACCTCGGTGGGCTGAAAAATGCATGCCAGAAATGTGGCGTCGTTCCGCGGACGGAGGTTACACAGGCCGTAAAAAGGACATTGTTAATCTCGACAATTCTTTCAGAAAGTTTTCTCTTCTCTCGTTACAGCTTTGCGGCGCGGATTCACTTCCTTTTTTCACTCTGCTCGTTGATAATCCGCCTTTGTTTTGCACGGAGCATTCGATGAATCAATATAAGGTACGTATCCAACGCCCCGCCAGATTGACGCACTTATCTGCCATTCTTCTGTCTAACGGCAATCCTCCTTCGACCCAATTCACCATTTTTTACTTTAATCACCCGCGATTGCAATTGAAAAACTGCACATTAACTTCTCCTCCGAAGCCCTAATAAACACAATTCTCCTTCTGTTTCGGTTCGCTGACGTTGACGGAATACATCAGCCCGGAATTACACTAAGCGCGTTCTCGTAACGAAAATCAACGGGATTGAAATTGAGTTGGCATTTTGCACCTTTGTCATTCCGCGGCTCCGAATGAACTTGTCAATGACGCGCCGCAGTCACGCCACTCCGCTGAACAGAAGTACAGATATCTTGGCGCGCAGTCATTGAATTATGTATCCTTCTGTGAATTATGTCGACGAAACGCATTCACCGTTGATAAACACCTGATCTTCATTCAAACGCGGGATCTCCGTCGGAATTGTGTCTGCAATGGCGATATTGTTTCCACAATTGCCGCTCGACGTTTTCGCGTCAGTCAATGCTTAAATGAAGTCACGCCGCGCCATGCGGTTACATAAAATTCATTTACGGAATCGAAATTGCCAGGGGGAAATCTGATGAACAATATGCACCGAAGTCCCTGCGATACGGGCCCCACTTGTACATCTTCCCGGAGCGAAATAACCGCTCGAAAAGAGCGGATTGTGCGCTTAGACTTTGGAACTAGTTGCCCCCGAACAAACGTTTTCGGTCCTTGCAAAGCCCAGAAATACCGTTACATACGGCGAAGTGTTTAAAAATAAAATTTTTTCCACCATCGTTACGTGTAACTTTATTTTATCTCTGATGTTGCGGTCAAACTTTTCGCCGGCCACAGGTTTACAAGTTGCCTTGTTTTTTCATTGTCAAGTTGTGTATTACTCGTCAAACTTCTTTTCCGTGACATTGTTGAACACTTTCGTTGATTTTTTGAGAGGTCCATTAATCGAAGGGTATCGTAAAATGCGGAGCAATGTTGCCTCCACGCTAAATAGTCGTACACTGGACAATAATTACCTCAGGGGGTAAGCTGCTCTGTAAGATCAGCACATGAGAAATTTATGCTGTATTCAGAGCAGCTTAGGAGCCTACCAGGGTCCTGCAACTATTTTATCCGCGATTCCATTATGTAACTCATGTATTGGTGATTATCTCATCTTTCGTTTTGCGTTAATGAAACACCCGATGGTGGAGTTAATGCGAAATGTTCAATCACCAGCTACCGCCTATTTAGACTATCCGAAGCACCACCATCTAGTCAGACATCCTCAAAGCATCACTATAAGTCCATCCGCCTCGTCACGTCTCACTTATTGTTACGAACTCGTAATTAATAATGATAACATTAGTGTGACCGCGAATGGCGCATCCTACTGCAGAACTTGCTCTAAACAGGGTAGAAGAAGAAGTGTGTGGCTGAAGTTGGCAGCACTTGATACTAAATTGTTTTAAGTTGTGAAATATTAAACTATACATAACATCCTAAAATTATTCTAATACATGTTCGAACACTCCCAAGAGTAAAAAAATGCAATCATCCAAAAATTAGGTAAAATTAAAATTACCTAAACCTCCTCTTAGAAACTATAATATATAACTCTCACAAGTAATTTATATATCTATATTTATATATGTTTAAAGCCATCCCAAAATTACTGTTATTTTTGGATATCTCAACTTCAGCCACAGGAATACCGTTGCATCGAACTTCGCGCAGATACGTTCAATACAAAGTTTGTTACGTCGCATAATCCCTGGCATGATTTCGCCGTTTCGCTAAGAATATGTCTCGAATTTCCATATCTCTGGGGAAGAACGAATCTACGCGTTTCGTCGCCAATATCCCCGTACGACTTTCGTCGCTGGTGGCGGAACCGTGCGAACAACGGAACAGACAGCCAAGCCGCACGATACCGGTTCTCCAAATGACCGCAAACGACATTCACAGTCTTGATCCGCGCCAATCCCCCGAGGTAGCAGCGCGTCGCTGTATTCGCTGGACGCGTATCCCGACTGTGGAATTCTTCGTCCGAGTCGAAACGATCGAAATTTGTCTTCAGACCGGAACTGCCACTCTTAGTCACGTATCAACGGAAATTTCGATAACTCGATTTGTCGTCTTAGAGCACGATGCGAAAGTAGACGAGATACGCTGTATAAATAATACAGCAGAAGTTTCGGCTTGGTGTAAAGAGAGTTGTCATTACGTACACAAGATTGGAGTGAGGAGAAGAAATGGAGAGGAAATAAAGTAGTAAATTTGTCTGCATTGTTTTTAGACATTTTTAATGTCTAAAAAACCTTTTTTAATTACGTGAAAATCTGTAAGAAAAATGAAGATAAACGTGGGATGGGTGTCGATTTGATAATTCTTAGATGAATAACCAGTACATTCTGAAATGAACAACATTTTTTTTTTCTTTTTTGACGAGTCCAATGGAGATTCCGATTTGATGACAGGAAGCGATGTAAATAGGTCTTGTAAATTACCTTTATTAGTAATTGGGAAATCGGCCAAAGTGAGGCACATTACACCGTCTCGAGACGAGGCAGAGTTACTCTGCTAACTGTGTGTTATGAAACTGGCAAATCGAATTCCGAAGTTTCTGTTGTGGTGCAAACATTTGAATATTTTCATATTCAAAGCAGGGAAGGATTCGGGTGAATGAACGTTAGGGCTTCTGCTAAGATTATAATTAATTTAAAAACAGTTATTCTGATAGTGTTAGTGTACTTTTATATTACGTCGTTATAATATTTATTTCAGTTTCATTTTAAAATTTTATAATCACTGCCTTTCAAAAACAGTTTCAAACGATTTTCGGCGAAATCTCCGTTAAGCGTCTTCAATCGTGAAACTACAGGTCTGGAATTACGTTTAAGAAAGTAAATAATTTTTAATTTAATTAATACATTCAAAGTTCTAAGATTTAGGAATTAGCCACTGTTTGAACGTTCGCTCGCAAACAGACAGCGATTCACGATTTGAACAATAGAGAAAAATCAATAAAGAAGAAATGAATTAGAAATCCAAAAGTTTCTTCGGAACGTTTATATTTCCTTATCTCCGTCTGATGAGTTGTCATTATGAATCCGTTACCGTTACCACAAGAGATTCCTACCTTCATGATCAAGTGTTCAATAGACCGAGCGACCTCTTTCACAAATCCAACGAAGAATTGAACAGTCCGATATCTCATCATGTCGTCTTGCAAAGTTTCATCTCAGGACATTTTTTCATATTTTTTTGCAATATGTACATAACGACTCCGAGCACCCACAAGATTTCAAAATAAATGGCGCTTCCTGTCGGTCCCTTATCGACCCTCTGAACGCCCTTCGGCTTTATAGTCAAGCATAATTTCAATCCTGCATCTCCGGCGTTGGACATGGCTGACACGAACCCGACTTTTTCACTATGTTGCTCTCTCCGAATTACCTCATACTGTCCAATACACCTAATATTCGCGAATATTTGATACGAATATTAATATCCAAAATCAATACCCACCGATAATGAATGTAAATACCCTGTTTCCGAATAATGAACTTAATTTAGCTTAATTTAATTAACTAAGTGTTAATAGCCAATGCGTTACTTGATTCCGCCGGGAATTTCTGCTTTAAAGTATCCCCCAGGCCACAATGGCAATCGGACTACAAAAATCACGTCGCCCGATGACTGCACGGTGATTTCAACGATGACGATAATTCTCTTCGAAAGCGCCACTTATCAGTGCACTCCAAGTAATTTAATTCCGGAAGATGGGAAGTCGGAAAGACAAATTATTCACTTAATTAGCCGACAAGTCCGGAATCATGTCGCAGGAAACGCCCCAAAAACTTGTCGCCCGTTTTTGCCCGGCTCGAGATTAAAGCGGCATCCATAAGTCGAAGCCGCTTACCGCAAACCAAGTGTCTGCGTGACGAGTCGCTCGATCTCGTAAACTTTTGCCCGTCGAACTTTCCTTTCTGTTACAAGTGTTGACACAAGCCTCGGAGGCTTCTTGCCATTCACTGTTGCGTTATTGACTAATGCGCGATCGAAGTCGGCAAAAAAGTTTCACCTCGCGTCAGAAATTCGCAAACTAATTTCACCGCCGCTCGTATACATAAGTAAAACGTCCCATCCCCAACTCGAAACTGCGAAAAGTGCGTTCACAATTTCGACTTCGGCGATCGCGCGAATCATTTTCATGTTTCACGAGAGCTTCGCCGCGTAATAGAATACGCAAAGTCCCGAATTGCCGTCACTTTTTCGCGTTCTGTTATCGATTCCGGCGAAAACGAAAAAGGGAGCATCGTCGTCGTCGAACGAGCATTTTTGCACGGCAATATTCGCTGCAGAAACAAAATCCTTACTGGAAGAGTTGGGATGTAATGGATTCCGATTTCTTACAATGGATTCCATTTTTTGGGGGATACCCAGATTGGAAAGGGTTCAAAATGCTCACTGAGATATTGCATATCTTTAAATATATTTTTATAATAGCTATAGATATACACATTGTAAGAGATATTTAACTTTCTCCAACCCAAGTCCCCCGTTTTTGGCGAGCGATAAGTTTGCTTTGACGTTTAGCAACGCGATAGACACTAAATAAAATCATTCGAAACAAAGCCGATCGGTTTTAATCTTCAGATCGACAATGACGAATCACAATTAAAACAATGCACGCGGCCCCGCATATTCGCCGGAGCGCAAATTAAACAGAAAATCGATAAAACGAGATGAATACGTTCAAGTTATTTATTTTGTTACTCGCGTATTTGTACTCGCATGTAAATAATTAATGCGGTTTATCTCGATTTCGGGTCCTGTTATTCATTGTGTCTGACGTGCGTTTCGGTTGGATTGTTATGTGGGTTATTTATTTGCAGTGGTCTCCAATATTTATAAAGCACTTGCACAACCCAGGATGACCCATCCCACGTCATCTTATATTCCTAATTCGACCTATCCAAAGTGATAAAACGAAGACTTGGTAAACAATTTTACCTCTAATATTTTAACCGAACAAAAACATTCTCCAATTAACCGCCCCATTCACGCTTTCCTATAATGTCTTCCATTGTCGGGAAAGCCCAACAATCCCCTTCAGAGGATAACGGATTCGAATAAAACTGGAAATATTTCGGCGGCTGCCCGTGAAATATTTGCATTTCCCGTTAGGCGGGCCATTAAGAGATCTCATAAAATTCTTTCGAGTTCTTCCGAGCTTAGCGTAATTTGCAGCGGGTCGTTCGAAAATTCGCATCCTTAATTTGCGGTCGCATCGATCGCCGCGCATTCGTAAGCTTCGCCCTGTTCCGCCGCATTTACGGGCGGCTTGTTTTCCCGTGCCTAGTAGCCCCGCGGTGACCCAACTTCTTGAGCAGCCGCGGGGCGGCGCCCGGCTGTAAGTAATAGCTAAATTAACATCTTAGTATATCCCTGGAGCGTCATCTGCTATCTATGAGACTTTAAACGTAAATACGAAACATAGACACGGACAACTGCACGCAAGATGGCAGCGCCGTCGCCGTTAGGCGGCAAGCGTCGCGGATAATCCGACGCCATAATCGTCCGCGACAGATGCGAAAGCTATAGGCATCTTCGGCAGCTGCGACGAGACAACATTGCGCGAATCCGCCGCAATCAGCGCGAGCCTTATATACGTCCACGAAACCGGATTACGGCTTAATCGCCTGGTCCGATCTCGAGACGCCGTTTTACGCTGAATTAGAGCGTTTTATTTAAAGTATCAGTAATAAAAATGGAAGTTACAATGGGATGGAGAGAAATTTATCGGTATTCGGGCAGTTTACATGCATTGGCGGATCCAGGATTTCGTAGGTAAAGATATAAAACATTTGAACGTGCAAAACCAATGGCCCCCCACACTGTAAAAAATCGGGTGTGGATTTGGAGTTCGGTGTTGATTTTCACTCCGCGAGGTGTGAAAGTTAACCAATCAAAATGAAGAACAATACGAGGCAATAGTTCTGATTGGTTGATTTTTACACCAGGCGGAGTGAAAATCAACACCGAACTCCAAATCCACACCCGACTTTTTACAGTGTAAAAAATGTGTAAAGTCAATAATTTCTGGTATTTTCTTGTACATGCAGTCTTATTTTTTGTAATTTTTTTAATGAATGGTGCCTATTGCTCCTATTCGAAAGACGATTGCAATTATGTTCTTTTGATTCCTCTGCTCAAATTATTTGAATCAAATTAATATGTTGTAACTCGGGCTTCCGAAACTTTTCGAAACATTTACGGTTTACAAAAATGCGTCATTCGACTGCCAGTTGATCGAAGTATTCCAAGTATAACTTCAATTCGTTGCCACCTCCGTCCGTGGTGAATACCTGCAACTTTCGTCAGCTGTATACAACATTTTGTTCTCCTTATTCCCTTCGCCGTCGGCAAGAGTGGCTTTTCATAGAAACGAGTACTCTCATCAGTCGCTGCTAAACATAGCTGATTCGCAAAAAACTGGCGAGCGAAAAAAAATCGAGCCCCTGAAGCGCGCTGCTTGCTTGCGATAAATGTTTATACTACGGCAACGAGATTTCAATTAAAATACATGCCACACGCATAACGTTACACGCGCCGTCGTTTCAATTTCAACGCGCGTTCAACATTTAATATCAACATTTCGAGGATATTCATTTTCATGTTGTCCGAAAAGATTTATGCTCCGATCGGTCACGCGTTATCAATGGATTGCTTAAACGCGCGTGACGTTTCGTTCAGTTAGATAATTTCGCGTAATCGAAATTTTCGCACCAAAGTGACCACGCGCCGATCAAATTTAATCAGAAATATTCGATCTGATTGGAGAATAATTTTCGTTGTCGGCGTTTTTTTGGCATACGTTTGTATGCGCATTAGGTATTTAAATGACAGAAATTGAATATCCAAATTAGATGAAGCTTGTAAGTTGATTCACTTGATCTCTCTGATCTCTGAATAAACTAGATATCCATTAAGAATACGCTCATTATCATAATGTTTTCATTAATTCTGATAATAAATAACAATTGATCGTAAACGTGAGGTATCATAAAGTGTGAACTGTAATGTTAACCAGGGCATTGTTACGATAATTATACCTTGTAGATTACCCTCAACTCCTTGCTCCATAATATTTCATGACTATAGTAAAAGCCTTATTTTCAAGCCATTCATTGTCATTTGGAATTACATTGAAGCAGTGTAAATGAATCCAGAAAATTATTAGTCCTGTAGAATTAAGCACTAACCTTCTGACGAACTCCTAAATCTATAACTTTGTCCAAAAGATAAAACTGATTTTCTCCAACTTCAAAAATGCTGCCCTAGCAAAATGAAACAAATGATCTGATTCTCCTTTTGTCTCGAATTGCAGATCATTTTAGATCAAAAGTTTTTGGCAGACAAGAAACTTCCTTTTGTCTCAAAACACAGGTCGTTTTTTATCAAAATTTTTTGTAGAACAGAAATAACCTTTAGAGACAAAGAAAAGGAATTTTTTAGAGTAAATATCCAAAAAACCTTTTAAAACAAAAAGAATCCTTTTGATCTCAAATCATTTTTTTCAATGGTGTATAAATCCACAATTGCTTACTGACATATCCAACAATCGTTCAAAAATCATGAAAGCCGTTCGCAAAAGAACGTTTTCCATCGCAAAATTAATAGGAAGTGGCAGGATCGGCTGAGTTCAACGACCCGGCTTGTCTCTCGAAAGCCCGTTTCGCTTGATTATTACATTTCAGATATTTTCAGTTAAAACAGCTTCGCGCTGTCGATGGAACGTCAGCGTTTCGCGCAGGATTCCGAATGAGATCTCATTTACATGACGTAATGTCGGGCGACGTCGTTTCCACGTAGCACGGTAATGCGCAACTGGGTTTTCAGGAAGCGAAAGTAGCGAAAGGGGCTGGTCGCTTCCACGGCAGGTGAGAACCGGAAATGAATCGATCCGCGTGCAGCAGGACGTTGCGCAGGAAGTTGGAAAACCATTTCCGCGTCTCTTGAGGGTAATTGGACGGAAATTGGCGAAAAATCAATCGCCAAGTCTCGGCGCGCAGTCCCACGAAGATGCCCCGTTTTTCGCTCGGGCCGTGATTTGCGCTGGAGGTCCGAAAACGTTCAATTTGCGCCCGCGCCTGCGCAAAGTCAAGCCGTGCTTATCAATTACCCAATAATACCAGCCATTAAGGAAACAGTCTTTCGAACGGCGTTTTGCGACAAATATTTGCGCGCCGCGTTTATTCTTTATCGCTTCTTTTAGATCTCAATTTAACAACGCTGATCCGAAGTAAGTAGCGCGGCAAACAATGGGCATCGAATAAATAACGCGTTCGAACGAGTCGTTGGAGAAAAACGGCGAATAAGAGGCTATAAGTATAAGAACGGTCTTATTACCTCGGGACGTAAAACAGTCGGGTGTAAATCGACGTAACAATCGCGCGAAATGGCGCTTCATCGTAATAATTCACCCTTCGTTAGTTTCCTTCTCGTTAACGACTTCGACAAAGGAGGAGAAGCGGCTGTACGTGCGGAAAGAATCCAAGTTTTCGCGGCGATCGATCCATTAAAGCGACTAGAGATACACTTTCCCCACTAGCAAGCGGATTAGAGCGGGATCGGCTTTCTCGAATCCATCCTTGCATGGGAAAGATTTAATGCTGAATTCTTCTTCGGATTGGCGCTACTTACTGCCATCCGCAACCGTGCCGAAAACGTTTTGATACAATATCGCCGTTTTGAATGCTCACGAGTAATGGTTGAGATATAATATCTAATGAAAGACGTCGGTTTTAAAATGGAAATTTTGTTCGACAAAATTTAGGCAAATTTATTGAGTTAAAAAAAACCTGAAAACAATATTTAATTTGATTTGTAAGGTTATATAGAACTTGTCGTTATATAGAACACCTTCTATTGGACACCATAGAAGATACTGTATGGAATTGGATACTACATGCAGTGCCATATCGAATTCCACAAGGAAGTTTTGCTGTGTATCGATGTGGATTTAATTTGATATAATCTGAATTATATAAAATTTATACTCCATATAAAATTTTATACGGAATATAATATTATTAACATGTAAATTTGTTTCTGTTTTTTTCACGCAAAATAGTCTACTGCGTTAGACTATTTGCTCGTAAACGATTCTGTTTCAAATAAAGAAATGTTTTTTGAAGAGAAATGTGGATCAAAGGGAAGCTAACACGTAGTACTATAAGGCTGGTACAACGCTATTCAAAAGTTGTCCAATTTAAGCCAGAGCCGCGAATGTGACAGCGAGGGACAGTTACAATATATTTCTAAAGTTTTCTCAACGAAGAAAGATCAACGCGGGTAATTGTGACAGAATGGAGTAAGTGTAACAACTCGATTCTTTTGGCGCAGTTAAAGCTAGCCGATCTTCCTAACTTTGCGGAATTGTTGAAATATAGTTAAAACTTGTAATCACAATTAGCGAACTTTCAATTGCCTAATTTTACCACAAATTCAGTCACAGTTACTTCGACAGTTGAATATTATGATGAAGGTACAACACAAATTCCATTGAAACTAATTTAATGAGCGCATAAGCGAGGCACAAAGAAGTGTATTAATCCAGTTAACGATCGAACGACGACGGAACAGAAACAGTCATGTTAACAGGATAATACGAGAAAAACAGCGAACAAATCTCCTCGAAAAGTAAAAAAGACAGCGATGAATAGCGCAAGAAGGGAGACTAATTCGGTCGCGGCGCTTTTTTTTGCCTCCTCGTCGAAACCCTTTTGCATTAATCGCGCGACATCTCCGGCGCCTTCTCCGCGAGAAAAGTTTTCCGAGTTTTTTTCGCGCCGAGTTACAAATGACGCGCTTTTTATTCGACGCCGCTTAACCAACGTCCGACGATCGCTCAGTTTCGCGGCAGCATCTCTTGCAATGTCGCAATATTGGTTCATCTGACAAAGAGAATAGCGACATGGTATAGTATCAGTGTATCTCAAGCGAATTCCAAATGCTTATATAAGTTCAGGTTTTCTTTTATGCAATTTCACGGAATAGATTGAAAAATAAGTGGACATGTTTTTCGAAATATTCCATTTGTCAAGTCCTAGTTATTGATCTTATATCGACGTCGGCAAATGCATTTATAGAAATGAAATTTCATGTTATTCACATAGATCAACACAGCATCCGTGTGCATACTGAATATTAGATTAGAACTTTCGAAAGATTAGAATTTTCGCTAACGATTTCACTAACGATCAATGATTTTGATAACAGTTTTGGTACCCAGGTTATCAAAACTGCAATGTCTCTAACGTAATTCTTAATCGGATTTTCTCGTTATGGATTTTCTCGATTGCAGGATTCAAACTGGATAACCCTATATTTTTTAGAACTTTAAATTTGTAGATGGCATGATAAAGTCAAACTTTTCTCAGATCTTTACGTTTGGAATAGGATCGAGTCAACCCGGTTCCACCCACTTCTTTAGATTTTCATATATTATATTTTCCATAATATCGAACCAAAATTTGTCTTCCTTTAATTAAATTTGATTAATGCAAAGTTTTCGATTTGCCTCTTAAAAATAAATACTGTTCCTCCTCTATAATCGCCCGATTTTTTCGTCTTGTACTTGCTTAATGTACCGCTATTTTCATGCCACTTGTACCCACACTAAATTATACTCTAAGTGTACAATCATCCATTCATAATACAGTTCTCATTATTTTCGTGCCGCAATAAAACGATTCTCTTTCGCAGAAATTTCGGCATCGTGCTAAAAAGATAATTCATCTGCCCGTACTTTGGACACCTTGCCTAATGACCCGTGCCTTGCGACCAGCAATCATCGTCGGATTTTTCGCGGCACGGTAATCGCGCGCAACACGCCGCGTAATCGCACTCGGGCACGCGAGCCGCAATTCCAGATACTTTCGGCGCAATCGATGGCTCCGGTTAATCCGGCCGTTGAATAGCAAACCGGCCCGGTCGTATTATAAACCGCTGGCAAACGACCAAATTCCGCACGACATTTGCCATCGGAAATTGAAACTGAGCGCGCGCTTGTTTAAACCACCGCTGCGCGACAAAGTTTGCGCGACGAAATCGTCGCCGACGCGCGAATTAAACGAATTTTAATGAAGACGCAGGGCCGCCCCGTTACAGCCGATCGCGCGATTAAGTGCGCACGGAAATCCGGCGAACCGCACATCCGCGGTTTTTGCGGCCCGAACAATTGATCGTTGATTTGTGTCCCGCGTCGGGAGACGTTAAGTTAAGGTGGTATCATAGTCCAGAGGAGAAAATGTTGGTCAATTATTGATTTATAATTACAATTTCGATCAAGTTTTGGCCATTTTTGGTTCTAAACTGATTGTCGTTTGATCAAGGTATTTAACAGTAACGCAATTCGAGGTAGTTCTTCCGTGAAGGGCCAAATATTTAGGAAACCAAGGAAAGTATTTACTATATGAAATGAAATGTATTATAGGAGATTTTGTTAAACATTTTTTATACCATTTAAATATTTTTATAGTTACGAATTGCGTTTAATACTAATTTTTAAGAGTGTGAACCTCTATGATTCGCTGTGAAAAATCAGAAAGGGACGCAGAAAATGTAACATTTAGGAAATACCGTGAAACGCTGTGAAGAATCACAGAGGTTCACAGAACGCGCTGTGTGATTCGCTGTGAACTGATATCCAGGGTGGAGAGAGTTTTTAGGGGGACAATTTTTTTGGAGAGGGGGTGTACTAAAGTCCCTTTTGCGAGAGATGGTGATTCTGCGAAATATGGCGTAACCCTTACATATTTTTTACTCGCGGTGTAATGAAGGCAGTAAGACATCCGTGACAAAAATATATTGAAGGTTACGTTTATTCGGCTTTCTGAACGAAATTTCAATTAACTCGGACGTAACTGTGATAACTAATATTAACTATCATTGTATCTGACTTCATTTAAAATAGCTCAATATAAAATTACAATTCTGTATTCGTTACCAAATTATAACTAAAATATGTACTGCTTTACATACCGAAATATAGCTTCATTAATTCAGAAATGTTCAATTTTGGCGGAACAAAAATACTACCTTTTATCGGTGAATTGTTTCAGCGGTGAATTGTTTCAGCGATATTAGTTACATTCGGGAAGGGAAATTTGCTATTAAATTCGTTATTACGGCAATTGTCTCTTAATATAATGTTATAAAATACGATTACAACTATGCTTTCCATATAATCACTACGATTGTTTGTTATAATTACGAGAAATAATAACGGAATATAAGGATTGATAAATAGATATTTTTTTAGAAACACAGACTGTATTTTTACTAATAGTTACTGGTATACGCTTACTGGTCACAAGTTGAGCTTTTATTAGTTCTGTGACTGCACTACCTTAAACGTAACGACCGGACTGCACCAATTATTGCACAATGCAACTAGAGACGCGTAAAAGCGAAACGTAGATTGCGCCACAAGACAGTTAATCAAAGATGGCTGACTTGTGAGCTCCGCAAAATCGCAGTCGCAAGCGTTTTTTTCTCCTTATTTTGGCCTAAGTGGGCGTCACAGACAACAATTCGCTTAGCTTTCATAATATTGTCGCAGAGATGGCGCTGGAGTCGTAAAGTTGAGTGTGACGAAAGCATTTGCGCGCGGAGAAATCCCGCGAATTACTGACAGAGGCAGGCGAGAGTGCCATTCTTTCGTTGAAAGGGTTGAGCCTCGAAGATTAAATCCCTTCCGTCGGCATAATGGTTGTAGTTACGTTTACAAAGTAGTTAGCTGGTTAAGGCGCGGGCAGACAGGTCCGCGGTGAAAAGCGCGCTGTTTCGATCGCGTTGCGTGATGCTTGACGTTTTTTGCGACACTCACCGTGGTAAAAATTGTGATTATGTTGAAATCAGGGCCTGATCAGGATACCACATCACCTGATCAGAAACTCATTAGGTATCCATATCAGGCCCTGACTATCGATGTAACGGTTGGAATCGATGTGGACATAATGAGGAATCCTCATCAGACTCATATTGTGCCGACAAGCATATAATGACTGAGACGAGAATTGATGCTCAGTCGATGCTCAGTTTGTAGTCTCTCTGACTTGTCCCCAAGCTATTGGAGCATTATATGTATGAGTGAATGTGATATGAATATCGGACTACCACACGGGAAAACAAAGTGTCTTCGAAAAAAACGTTTAAACACTTTTAGTGTCTTTTTCATCAAAAAACATCTTTGTTTGAGACATTTTTCATGTCTTTTCTCCAAAAACGTCTTAAAATAAGACACCTGTTTTTATAGTGCAGGTTATGATGTGACTTGCATTATCATAACCTGATGAGGCCCTGATCATGTTAGCCTCATCCAATAGTATTCTAGCCAAAATCTGATAAGGTCATGATCAGGTTGCTACATCATAACCACATCAAAATTGCCTGGTTAGGATTTGATCAGTTTTCCTGATGAGGTCCTGATGTGGCATGCTCCTTCAGTGGCATGCCACATCAGGACCACACCAATAGTTACGATCGACTCAATGCCTCATTGGAATACCTTATAAGGGCCTCGTATGGTTTCGATCAGGAATCCTTTGATCATGTTTGTCGCGCAAATTCCTGATAAGGCCCACACATCTGATGTGGCATGTCACATTACATTTTCTACTAGGGAAGGCAGTATAGTTCCTATATCAAGGGGGAACGATTCCGCGGATTCCGGCATTTTTTTGTCAGAAGAGAGACATAAAACCTCGGATAAAAATCGCTTCGTGCGGTAAGTTTATAGATCCGATGTAACTTAGCTACTTTTTGCAGCTGGGCAGTGAACGTCGCTGCAGAAAGGAAGGTTGAATGTATATTTAAAAAAATGTTTTAAGAATATCATTGGTATCCGAAACAAGGATTTCATCATCTTGGACTGAATTCGACGGCAATATTTTAAATTAAAATTGCAGATTAAATGCCTAAGTGAGGTGATCTCAAAGGAATTCCGGGCAGGATTCGGTTTTAATTTCGCAGTCTAATTTGCGAAGAAATAAGTGGACCAAAGTTTGGAAAAGCGCGACGAAACGCGATTTCGACGCAACTTTCGCGGACCATTACTTGCTATTCGGACCGACGTTTACTATCCTCGAGGACAGTCAGAGTAATTAAAGTTGCCTGGAGAAAAAATTCATCTGTCCGGCAAAAGCGTGACACTGTCGACGACTCGAACTACGCGTCGACCTCTTTTTCCGTCGCTCGCGTCCTTGTTTACTTCTTCGCGCACTTCGGACTATTATCGCTATAAAGTTCTGACATGGACTGTCAGGTCGGCGAATTGAAATAAAAATTACGTCTCGCATCATTGTACTTCATTACGGTGATAAAAGTCCGAAACGCCGGAAATTATTGCTCTAAACTCTTTAAGTGACGTTACCAAGGGTCAGGTTCTTTCATCCGGTCGTTTCGGGAATGTTGCAAAAACGGTATTGCAACCGTTTTGAGACGCGTCTGTTCCGTCGAGATGGCTAAGAATTCGAAAAGACAAAGGTGATTGAACGTCAAAAACGTTTTCGTCAAAGCTCGACGATTCGTTCCATTGCCGGAATGTTCGCAGAGCTGTACTTCACGCAAATGCAGAATGCGTAGAAATGCGTTTAAATGAATTAGCTTGAACGTAGAGAAGTCGAGGATCGGAGATAGCAAAGAGGCAGTAAGTGGTTTGAGTGAAACGGCGCTGGTAGTTGTTTGCATCGGTGGAACGTGAACGAGGGGCAGACGAGGGGTATCAGGAATCGAGATACAGGGGTCTTCAACAATGCTTTGTGGTAGCAATGAACAAACAAATGATGCTGTTGTAGCAATTGCAATTATCAGATGTGTGGTTCTCTTTGACTACAATTGCTGAATCAATGAATTTCCACGAGATTGAATGATTCGAGCTTGTATGAAGGCACGATTGTTTCATCGGATAGAGATTCAAGCACGGATACGTATTCGCGAAATTTAGAAAAATGATTTGCTGATAATGCTGCGAGAAAGATTACATATCAAACAAAAGACTTGCATTTCAGATGCGGATATAATCAGATTTAAAGGACAAATGTGTTTTGGGAGTCGCCAAAATATGGCCTGGTCGATAAAGTGGTGTGAAGTAAATTCGCAAGTAGGTGCACTTCTATGACAATATTCAATTTCTTTTATTGGCGAAATCCTACGACGCTGTATAATATTCTCCTATTCTAGAAGATTGGCCAAAGCGGCGATTTATTGTGGGAATAAAGATATCGTATTATTGTTTAAGTAAGTATGAATTATAAATATTGCGAACAAGTGCTGACGTGAGAATAGGCTTATATGGAAGCTTTAACCCGAACGTGACTTCTTTTAAAGAAAATTGTTTTCATGTCCGTATATGTTTCCAATAATTTCTTTTTACTATCAAATGTTTCAAATCTATTTAAGCAAGCAATAATTCCATTCCAACTTAGAATATGTTTTCATGGACAATTACTTTACAAGTCCCAGGTTTGAACTAAACATCTTCCGCCAATCTGATCTTAGTAGAACATGCAGTTCATTTAAATGCAAATTCGTCGCCTTTTATTACCGAACGAGTCGAAAGAATTGAATTCCCCATTTGCTTTCATTCGAACTTTCGGAATTCAACTTGACGGAAATTATAATGCTGTGCTCACACAATTAGGTCGCAAATTATGACGATTCCGGCTTGATTTGCGCCGTTCAATTACAAGCGCGCGCCCAAATTGCAAAAATGTTTGACTCGCTTTTAATTGCGCATTGAAGTAATATTTCATTTCGATTAAAACTCACCGTACGCGAAACGGCAAACGCTCGGTCGCAGACGAAAAGCTCGATAATTTGGCGCCCCAAACGTACTAAAAGTGTTATTATAGACGCCGAGCACAAAGACGCGTCTTTGTTCGCGCACGACGACTTCTTTGCGCAGTTTAATATCGTTTACGTTCTGATACGACTATCCAATTTCCTTCGTTCCGGCAATGTATTTGCGAAACGGCGTTCGATTTTTTCATTGTTCTCGCCGCAAAACATTTCACGCAGCTTTTCCCGTTCCCCTTCCGCGACCGGAGATCTACAAAGACAACGCGAGCGCACTTCCCGATATTTGCGAATGACGCGACCTTTTTTTCGTCGAAACAATGAAAATCGACGACATCGTTTCACCCGTTTCCCCGACGCTCTTTGTCATCGTTTCCCTATCTACCCAATCATCGCCGAAATTCCATTTCCTTCGTTACGCTTCCTCGATTAACATTTTCCTCCAGGCCGTGTTTGCATCTTGGCGTAAAAAGTGCATAATAATAGTCACCACTTCGCAAGAACGAGTCAAGTTCAATGGGAAAGTATCTTCCGTCGGATTTAAACGTCAACGGCTTTCGAAATGTATACGTGCATGGCGTGTCTGGAAACGTAAAACGAAAGGGGCGATGTTGGGTAGAGTCTGGTCTTATACGAGGATATAACTGGTAAGAGATGGCTTAATAACGTTGCAGTGTCAGCTATCCTTACATTCGCCTGCACACGTGCTCATACGGTTTACGTAGACGCAACTACGTCCCCCGGAATCAGGCAATATTGAAGCAATAATCCCGCTTTCTATCCCGCCCTTCCAATTTGGATCGTACCATTCGTCTCGCGTTCTTTCCTCCGCTCTCAATATGTTTAAAGATATTTAATTTACATGTCTCGTGTTAACCTGTCTCAACGCTATCGTCGTTAATACATCTATCCTCGCGATTCCTTGTCGAACCTCGGTATTGTCTGGCGTTGGTGGAACCAATCGCTTCGACAAATCTGACGCGAGAGGTGTTCGCTTGTTTATGTCAAATCTTTATTCGTCGAAGAGATATTGAATTGTTCAATGATATAGTGAGAAAGACATGTTGAAAAGAGCATCTAAACGGATTTATAAGCATGAGAAAATAGAGATATTGTGGGAGTATTGTGATGTAATATTAATTTGATATCTCTTTTTTTTTAACAAATATCAGACAACACGAAAATGATTAATTATCGACGGGAAAAATAATATCTAAATTATGAGGTTATAACTATATACGAATTCTCTCGTTTTATCGTTTTCTTAATTTCTTTTTTATTTAAAGAGAATAAAACTCCATTAGTTTAACCATGATTTCAAACCGCTCCACAGCCTCTTTTCTCCGATACCTCGAAACACACGCGATTTACCAGCTGGCAAACATTTACACAACAAAGCATGCAAATGGCCTACCGCTGCACCGCGCGTAACCTCGCGAAGCCCCTCGTTATCGGCAACAAATATTCGCTTTGTGCCTAAGTAACTTGATCGGTCACCTTTTTTCTGCCACCCTTCTTACAAAGTTTCAAATTGAGCGTAAGTGTGGGATCGCCGAGGCGGCCGCGATACCCGCTCATTTACATTTAAATTTATCGCACAGCTCGCCGCGTAATTACGGCATTAATTACTTAAAGAACATTATTCTTCGCGTGCCCGGAAAAAGCGTCTAATTGGTCGGCGCTTTTTCGACGCGACCTTTCCGTCGGACGCGCACAAAATTGCGTGTTTATTCTTCGATTTGAATTTCAAATCGCGCGCGATCCGCCGTGAATTACAGTAATAGAAATTCAAAGGCCATTTACCTTTTTCCCGCGCCGTCAGCGACATCATTATCGGACCGCCACGTTGGGCGCCAAGTTACTCGGGCGCGCGGGGGCGCCACCGTCGCATGCATAGTTACGCGCCGAGCGACGCCTATTCCTTAACGGCCGCGCTTTTCAGTTTCGCACCGGCAACTTTATAGGGCTGATCTTAAATCCAGCCCACTTGGCGCACGTTAAGCACCACTCGGTGCCAAGCGAGGTTCGCCGCGTCGCACAGCTCGTTGTGCAATTCCGGCTTAATCCCGCGAACGCAAACTTCTATTCATATGCGGTAATTAGATAACGATCGCGGTGTCAAATGCACGAGTGTTGTCGCAGGAATTGCCGCTTTTTTCGGCACTTGACACAATTTGTGGCCCACGAGGCGCATTTCGAAATAACCGTTCGTTCGAGCGGACCGTTTGCGCTAAAAAGCTGAAGCCTTTCACGTTTCATCCGTTTTTTCCTTGCGTCACTTTGTCAACGGGATTGCACGGGATTCCGCAGATAAAGTGATTCGGGATTGGTCGGGGGTTAGTGTATAACGAAGTTACGCGAAATGTTGATTTTTGCGCGCCGACGCAGCCTTATATACGAGACACGGCGGCGCTGTAATAATAATTTCGAATTTTCTCTTTTCCACCGTAAATTTTGCCCGACTCACTATTAAACTTTTGAAAACGCTCTCCCATTGTAAGCCGCTTTGTATTTTCGACAATGTTGAAAGTTCGCGCAAGCTTTCTACTACGAATCGCGAAACTTTTAATAGCGATAATTACGTATTTACTTAAAGCATTTTGCATGCATTTACACACTTATTCGGTTTTATTGCAAATTAATAAACAAGATTACTTATAATTAAAAAGTTTCGCGCAAGTATGTTTCGTCTGGAATGCAGGCACAAGTCTTGGCTGGGAATTGATTTAAAGTTCGTCAGTTGGACCGATCTTGTTCCTCGTTTCAGCTTGTTTTCTTTGCGACCGAAAAAACTATTCGGCCGCCGAATTTTCGAACAAAGCGAGCCATTAGCTAACAAGTGCGCCGTCCCATAATGCACGCGTATCTTCAACTTCAAAAACAGAAATAACCCCGAACGAAATTTCCATCCACAATCAGCGGAATTGCTTCGGAAAGTTCGCCGCCGCGGAGTAATCATACGAAATTGAAAACATATGGCGCATTACGGGATTGCAAAAATGCAGCGCCCGAAATCGGTTATAAGTTTGGCGGCGCTACGCAGGCGGGGCAGCTCATTTGGATAAAATGTTTTTCGAGTACTGGCCGCGTCTCTTGAAAGTGCTCGCGCGCGGCCGGACATTGTTTTCCGACGAAAAGTTTCCAAGTAACTGGCAGTTACGAGACAATGCGCCACGGATCCGCGCATATTGTGTGCATGCGCGTTTCCGCCCGGAATCAAAGCAGCGGCAGCTTGGCTCGGCTGGGCTGCGCCGCGACACGGTTCCTTTCGTCCACGTCCGAGCTTTCAGACAAGTTCGGCGCCGCAACAATGCACAAAGTTTACGGAGAAGAAGTTGCGCGACCCGAAACGTACGGTTACGCGGACACGCCGGTGTTGCGAAGTACGCGAAACAAACTTGACAAGGGTTGCCAAAGGTCCCACACTGCGCCGGATACGCCGCGCTTTAGCATCGATTTCCGACCGCGAAATCGACCCTCAAGGGCCGCTTCTCAACTTTCGGCATTATGTTTTATGGACTATTGACGTTCAATGCGATTTTGCACATACTGAGCGACCCATTGTTCGCGAGATCGACGACATGGCGTCGAGTCGCTTCCTTGGTTCGTTACATGTATTTGCACTCGGGAAGTCGGATATGATTTGTGGAAAACACCGACAGATACGCGAGTAGTTCAAGTTTACCAGTAGTGGTTAAATTTGAACTATGGCGGGTAAACAGTTCACCGACACTTGGGACAGTAAAATGTTGGTATCCCAAAAAATATGTACATTCACTGAGAAAACTCAGTTACCACTTTAGTTTTATACTAGATATCAGTAGAGTGGTACGAAGTACAATTTGAAATGTAAAGTAGAGCATACTTTTAGTCAAATGGAGAAAACTGTATTACTAGAAGTATTAGATCTTTAGAGATATTGTTTTCAATTATTAAACTAATAACCGACGATATTTTGTGTACTTTTTTCATATTTTGATATGAAAACACTGCACTACATCGTGGTGCAGTATAATTTCAAGTGGTACATTTTTTTCTACTTGAAATTTTTACCACTTAGTTATTTTTCGCACCAGTGCTGTTCTTAACATAAAGTTTTTGTATGATCCACGGTATTTGAGGATCTTGGAACACTTTGTAGTATTCCAATGTCTGATACACTAAAGAGAAAGGACCAAATATGAATACGTTAAGAAAAGACGAGACGATATGAATGATTCTTAATTTTATGCAAACTTTCGTATTGATGTTACTTCGATGGCCATGATTCAGCAGATTCGATGATTTGGTTGCAGATGAATTTTTATTTCTGTTAGTACATAAATATTTAATGAAATATCGTTAAGAAATCAGGTGAGTTAAATTATAAATTTTAAATTTGGACCTGTCGATATTGCTCTTTATACAAAAGAAATTATACGACAAGTTTTCGATAACTTAATTATAAAAACAGTTCGAAATAGAAGAAAAATACGCGAAATAAATCTGTAACTGATCCGTAACGGTCCAACAAGTGCAAATGAGCCCATTAACATGGTAAGTTTATTTATAAAATGGAGCGAAGATGTTAATCATCATGAGAAAAAAATTAAAGAACTGCCACTGTTAATTCGGCACCAAACGGAGAGTCGGAAAAGTTTTGCGCGACTTTTTTCCGATATTAACTTAAGGGCGATATTAGCAAGCATATGATGTTTCGAGGAAAAACAGAAATTATATAGAAGCATATAAAGTATTCGTTAAAATAGCGGGGTTTGGTAAGGTTCCAAAAAAATCTCTATTGCAATTCAAATTAATTGAAAACGCATGTTTAGTCAGATCCATTTTTTTTATTCTTCGATGAATAGAAAACGTTTTGTGGATAATACACGGAAAAAAAATTTGAACAAGTAAACGTCAAACGTCCGAAACAAATGAACGTTTACCTGAATTAGGTAAAAGTTTGACTGAATCAGCTAAACTATGGAGTTGAACTAGGTTTTCTCGTTTACTTGTTTCTATTTCAGGTAAATATTTACTTGAATTAGGTAAAGTTTTTTTCCGTGAAAGTAACAATTCGTAACCTTCATTTCGTTTTTTTTTTGGACATAATTGTACAATTATACGTTTTTCTTGTTAAAAAATTTGTTATGTAAAAAGTGTAAATGCAGCAGAAATGCAGTGAAATATTAAGTAAATTTCGTGAAACTGAATTTTTACTTCTCCTATGTTTTACCTTGTATTGTATAACACAGACACACCCCTGTACATTTCTTTAATAATTGCCTAATAGATCTCTAATGTACTATTTTTTGGGAATTATTTGGGGATTTTGACATTTAATGGAGAAAATACAATTTTCTCCATTAAACATCACGTAAAATCGCAGGGGTAACTAAAAACATCGGGACGACTTGGCAGAGGCTGTTGTTCCATCGGATTCACATTCTGCCATTATATTTTGGCATATTTACGTTGTCTCGTTTACCCTGCACCGTTTGATTCAAAGGCCGTGCAACCGAAATGAAGAATAGCATGCGTCAAACGTGATTCGTGAGTGCAATTTCGTAGCCACATTGGATAGATGCGCAGCAATCTCAAAATTCCGCAATTGAGCTAGTTGAAAAGAGCACAAGAAATTGTGTGCCGCGAATGGCATTCGCTCAATTCCAATTCTTTTCAAAATAAAGTACTACATTTCACATTGAAACACGAATTGCGGAAATCTACATCTGCGGAAATTGATTTTACACAACATTCAATACCCTCCATTCCCGTCGCGATTGTTTAAAACTTCCCACTGTTAAAAAGCATTTATCCAAGTAATTGAAATGGGACAATTGTTAAAGTCGGAATCTATTTGAATTTACACCCATTCGGTGCATAAACTGATAGAACATTTTCCAGTGCACAGAATGTTCACCCACGAAATCTGTAACTACATGATCATCCTTTCAATCTACCCAAAGAACCGTATATTGTGAAAGAATCAAGGCACGTTTTTATCATGCAATCGCTTATTTTACGACTCGTCCTTATCGACTGACGATATGTTTACACATTCCTCCGCGCACGTAACGCGAATTATTCGGAATATCGTAGTGTGCAATCTCGCGCGAAAACGGGCGAAATCTCGAAGAAATCCCGGTGCCTTACGGCGCCGGCGATAATTGAGTCACATATAATCCGTACTTTACGTAAGCGCGAAGAGCGACCGAGTTGCCTTTCGGAATAACTACGGCATAATTCAAAATCTCATTAGACTGTTGTCACGAAGCGCTATTTTTTGCCCGTTACAGCCGAGGACCAGGCACATAAGAAGACTGCTTTGCTCTCTCGAAAAACCCTCCCTCGCCTCATTCCGCGCAGTATCGTGTTCGCGCTTTTACACACTGCCAAATTAAAAACTTTCACGATCCACTTACAAATGTTTTTGCTCGCGGGATTTCGTGCTCCGTCGACGTCGTTCGCGTTTCACGTGAATTTAGCATATTTTAAAACAACTGCGGCGCATTAATTTTCCCCGCATTTTTTGCAGCAAGAACGCTGAATTCCTTCGCAATCTCGTTTCTTGATTGCGCGCGGAGGCATTCCATCGATCACGCGTCGAATCAAATCGAATCGATTTCGGCCGCTACGTGACTTCGTTGTTCGCGTGAAGGCGCCCGAACTTTTTAATCAAAACACCGAACAATCGGCCGAAACGAACGGGCCACTTGAGCGATAATGCGATTTCGGAAATGGTCAATTGCGAAATTTCCGCTTCCGGCGCGGAGGAGGAATAATCAGCGAGTTCGTTTTCGGACGGAATCCCGAATGAAACGCCGGCGTTACTGTACCTTCGGCGCGGCTAATTTCCGGCGAAGTTGACTCGCTGATAAAGTCGGGGGACCCGTTGTTTGCAAGGAGCAGCGCAATAAAACGTGAAACCGCCGTCGAACGCGAAATCAATACGGCCGCTCCCGAAACGTCGCGGGATATCAGGCTGAGTGATAAGCCTCATTACGCGTCGCGATATTGCAATAAGTCGGAGTTTATATCGCGATGGCTGTGCTTTTCGATTGCGAATTGATGAGCGCCGCGCCAAGATTGATGGCCGAACCGCGCGAATATGCCTGACGCGTAATTGAAAAACGATCCGCGACTCGCCGGCGATATTTAACTGGGCATTATTTCCTCGTCGCGCAGCCAATTGCTGGGGGCTCAAGGCATTTTTCCGCGGCGCAGTTCCGCTTTATTTCTTCGCGGCAGTAAATGTGTCACGAGTTACTTTTATACCCATTCGCTTGATTAATGAAGTTCGCACAACAGATTGCGCTGTTCGTTTCTATTTACTAAGTACGCGTCTTACGAGCTCGCACGGCGTGTCATAAATTGCAAGTAACGGATGTTTGTTTTATCGGCACCGTCATTACCGAGGTTTAACTGCGCCAGCTTACAGAAATGTGTCATTGTACTTTGCGATCGCGCATACTTTGCATTCATAAAATGACCCAGCGCTGGAATGAAGGTGTCGTAAATATTGTAAAAAAGACTGTAATGTTACAGTGTCCTTTAGATAATATATCCTTGAATATTAGTTGTGGTCTTGAAAAATTATGTATTTATATCCTTGTAGAAATGAAAAGTCTGAAAATGTCTGAGAAAGTCTGAAAATGCCTGAACAAGTCTGAAAAAGTCTGAAAAAAGTCTAAAATGTCTGAAAAAGTCTGAGAAAAGATCTGAAAAAAGTCTGAAAACGTCTGACCCAGACGACAAACTTTTCGAGTATTTGCGCACTTGTCCGGACCATATGAGATTTTTTCAGATAATTTCTGAAATTTTCAGACTTTTTCTGACTTTTTATTTCTACAAGAGTTCATATACTCTTTTACGAACTGAATAGTAATGTTTACATTTCAATTTACAAGTTTCAGGTTTCCTCACAAGATTAAATTTCCACTGCAAACTTACATAAACTGCATAATTAGTTAAATTTACAAATTTAAAGTGAAAGTGATTCTCTCATATCATCATCGTTCCTTTATTATAATTAACTAAATTTATCCATGTTTGTTTATAGAACTGTGTAAATTTCTATTTCGACAGAATAATAGTCTTACAATTCTTCTGTAAAATAACTGGTTATAAGTACCTCTATTTATTTTTTACAGTACTTTTTACAGTGACAGGGAGATGACGCCCAGCGAGCAATTTTTTCAATCGTTAACGGCACAGTAAAACCGAATGGACATGATGGTTGGCTTCGTTACGACTATGTAACTGTTTTCGAAATAACTACAAAAACTTGCATGAGATGCATCGTTTTTTTCGACGATTGTTACTCTAAATATGATAACGATGGTGAACTGCACTTTGCCACGTTTTCCGCACGTTTTTTGTTTTGCAAAGAACCCACAAGGGTATCAGTATTAATTTCGCGAATTACCCACACAGAAAAGGAAGGCGAAAACATCGGTATTTTGCGGGAATAAAGTTCCGAAACTGACGTTCCATTTAGCGTTAAATGAAGTATTCCGAATGCACACGTGAATTCACGCGATCGACGGGTAAACATCCGCAAAGTATGACGCTACAAGCTTTTTAATAACGCCATGTCGAAGAATGTCCAAATTGACGTAACGGCGCGCGTCCCGAATTCTTTCCTTCCGTTGCTTTGCGTTTCTTTTCCTCGTCGAGCGTTCCCGGCATTCGCATCATTTTCTTCGTCAACGCTTATGCGGAAATTCCCTTATTTACATTTCACTACAAATATCAACTCTTTAAACTACATCTGTCCCAGTTTACGCGGCGTGCAATTGCACGAGCAATTAACAGATTTAAATTGGATTCACCGTTGTCGGAAAAACTGTTCGTTTACTGGCGCTCGCGCGGCAAAGAATGCGACGTTATATCGCGAACTTATAACGCAATAAAGGTTTCGATAAATAACACGTCGCGCACTTAAGTAACTTGCGGCGGCGCAATTAGCGAGAATATATTTCCTCCGCGAGATCTCTTAAAGGTCCGCGATTCTGGCTGTTTGGTTGACTTGCTGCAGGGGCGAGGTTCCTCGAGACACTATCAGCGGTGAGGGAGAAAAATGTATTACATTATGTGTTAAGCTATTCAAGATTTATTGGACATGAAATTCTGGACGAGAGTTGAATTTGATACAGTGATTCTTCTACTGCGCCATACTGTTGCCAGATATTCTTTTTTACTAGGGAAGGTCTTTTCGATTTCTTCAGACAGTACAAAAATGCTTACAATTTTTGTTCCTAATTTGTTCCATGTCGTACACTGAGAATTATTTAGTTGGCACAAGTATCTTTTAGATCTTGTCCAGATAATTCCAATTGTACTTGATAATTCCAGCTAAATTGTCAAGTAAATTTGAAAATAAATAATAAATTTGAAAATCGCCAGATCGAAATTTTTTTCGATGCTCAAACTTTCGCGTTCATTTTTGTTAAGTTTTTGTTTTTTTATTGCTCATGTTGAGCTTTCCACTTAAAATTGATATTATTTAGGTTCATCACTGAACAGTCTCTTGAAAGCTATAAGCATTAGAAAGTCCAATAAATCATGTCGTATCACTGAATGAATCTATATCGCCTGCACTCTAAATATATTGAATGCTTTTATCCATGTTTCTTTCTTCAAAGCTTTCGATTCAGTTTATTTTTCATCATGCAACTATGTACATTACATAATTACAAAATTAATACAATTTCGTTGTATTAATTTCGTTTTATTTTTGTATATCAATAACTCTACAAATAGATTATACTCACTACGCTCTCAAAAAATATGCAAAATGTGTATCAATAACATGGTTTTCTTTATTCAGATACTTTCACACTAACTGTTCAAAATGTGAACAGTAAAATCTGCAAGTAAAAAATTTAAGTGTACCTTGAGGGAAGACTGAGGTGAAATTTCAGCCCTACGATAAAAGGCATGAAAATTTTATAATTTATTATTCACATCATTTAAATTTAGCGAACATATTTCAAACATTAGTTTTCAGAACAAAACACTTTTTCTATACAAAAACCAATGGAAACATACCCTTTAAATGTGAAAAGTTTGAATTCCTTTCACTTCTTTACAAAAAATGCAACTCCTACTGCAAATTTGTTTTATTTTTGCATGAAAATTGGCATATAAACATGTTTTTTTGCTCTAGATAATAGCGAGAGTGATTTTGAAAACAATAATTCTGGTCGATAGGAACCGAGGCAAGTATGGAGGGGGGCTGGGAGGGGCACCCATTTTTTGCCAAAATGTTTCTTTTGTCATCCTCTATATATCTGCAAAATTTCAGTCTCCTACGATGGTTTCATCGTAGTGCTGAAATTTCACCTTAGACTCCCCTTAAGTCCACAACTGTGATTATATTCCAGATTAACATCCGTGAAGCGTAACTCATCACCCCGCGAATTAATACAAGTAATACTTTTTCGATTAAATTTCATAAGGTAAGGTAAGTGATGAGTGGAATTTTACGTGTCATTTAATTTCACAGAAATTAGAGATTTCACAAACAATTATTTTAGAGTTCCCACCAGGAAGAATCACTCCTCAAATGTTTCAAAGTGTTCTACCCCATAAAGGTGTCCGCTTTTTCCCTCATCATTCTATTCCAAAAGCTTACCAGTTTTGGTCTGGGTATCCAACCCAGCGTCGTCCTGGAAATCGTCCTTTTACAGCTGTCGCGCGCGGTTCAATATCCACCAGCCCGATAATAAAATAGCAGTATGATATCGAGTGTTAACGGCGCGTATAATAGCTCGTCAATGACAGAATAATCTCCGGGCATTTCCATGGCGTTAATGGCGACAAAAGTCTCGCAGCCGCAATTCCAGTGTTCAAGTTAATCCTAAGAGGATTGTAAACTCGTTGATCTTTATGAGCTTCGGGCTCTTTGTGCACTTTATCGAGCCATTTGCCCGAGCTTCTCGCGACTTTTTGTTGCGTCATACCTGAATCTTCGTCGTCGCCCCTTCAATTCTGACGGTCTATCTCTCGCGAGACGAATGGCGCTAAACGTTTCGCCTCATCGCCGATAAGCAACGCCGGTCTCGAATAAACCCATCGCGTGCCTATTTCCAAAGGCGATTACACGCGATTTCGCGCCCTGGATCCCCGAGACTCGCGCTAAACGACGATTCTCATCGCGTCTCGATAAGCTGACATTCTTCGCCCGGGAAAATAATCTCGCGCTACAACCAAGTTATCGGCGGCTTTTATATCGCCGCCGCCGAGTAACCGACGAAGAGCGAGAATAACATCGACTTTTCCTCCCGAGATCGGCGATTTATCGCACGTTCCGACAAAGCCGGCAGAACATTCGGCCGGGTGATCACCGAGGAGTATCGCTCTATATTTTCTGCGGTTTTGATTGAACGAGAAAAACAAGGGAAAACCAGTTACCGCGGCATGATAGTGAGACTCGCGGTATAAGACAAATATCGAGACGGGCGCAGTGTCGGCCGGGAATTAACGTTCGTGTAATTTCACGCGAGATTTACATCGCTCGATATCGACTTGACAGCAAATCAAATCTTGCAACTCCGCAGGGAATGTGGCGGTACAACAAATTCACCGAGGCTGCAGGTTAAGTTTGAAATGGCGGGTTGGTGTTAATGTTAAGAGTGATTTAGGACGAAAAAAGGCGACTTCGGTTGATTGACAAATGCGAGTCAGACTTTGCATAATTTTGTCGATGTTGTCACTGATTTTCCTTATTTCGCGCTTGGCAATTCAAGTTTTTGCGCGAATTTTCTAATGATGTTCCTTAAATTAGTTATGCAACTGCGCCGTGCAAGTTAAACATTTAACTGTATTACCGAAATCGAAAATCCGATTCAGTTAACCAAGCGAAAATCTATTTCAGTTACCCAAGTTAAACATATAATTGAGTTACCGTGACCAAAAATTTAATTAGATTACTTGATTCGGCGACTTAATCGAATCGTATAGATATTTCATTCGTCCCAAATGTTCGAAATGAGGGAAATATGCACATGAGAAACTTTTCATTGGCGTAGACGAACAAAATTTGAATTTGATGATAAAATCCAGGGGTTTTCTCCGCTGAAAAGCGTCCATTCGGCTTCGCAGCGCCGTAAAATTTCAAGTCCCATTCCTATTAATAGTCTTTTATTAATAACGCGCCATAATCACGGACTTAATGAAAAAAGGTGTGCGTAGAGTCAGTGTCTCTCGTGGGAATCTGGGTTAAGGAGACGTCACGTCGAATTTACGATGATAATATCGGTGAAAAATTGCATTTTACTGGAACAGGGAGGAGACTAACTACGCTTCTTCGATTGGCAAACTCGCTCTCTCATATCACGATCGACATATTACGGCCATTCCACGGCCCAACCCAACCCACAGCTCGTTTATCACGCTACGAAAAATTTTCTTGTACGATCATTCATGGCCACGTATGCATTTCGATTTCAAACGTACAAACTCGTTAATATGCAGTGATAACATACGTATTATTAGCTGGAAGTAATTCAGCAGGTGTCGTCGGACGAAAAACCGACTGATTAAGAATTTGATTTGTGCCGAATGAATTTTCACTTGCACTCAACATTGGAGAATAAAAAGGCGGCACGTAGCGTTTCACGTTGCAAATAACGGAACTTACGTTAAACCAGTTACACCAAGCTTGAATGTACGGCAAACATTTTTCGGGCATGTATAATGCAGATGCGTATGCGTGCGGTATAAATTTCTTCGTCTGATTACCGATGTAAATTTTCGCCCGGCGCAACTGGTATAAATTCGTGAACTGGTTCATCGGAAATCCCGAGCGATGTAATTGAATGGGTATTATATAAAATGTGATGAAATTATGTATGACCGAGCAAAATGCTTCCGGATGCGCAATTTGCAGAAAATTCATAGAAATTCTATTTCACCTCGGCGCGACCAATTTGAATTTAAAATGCAGCCAAACTTGACTCCGCTCTCTTTTTTGTTTATTTACCAACTTTCAATATTAATTTTCAAGCATTTGGGAAATTTATCGAACGGAAACCCGATATAACGGGAAAACAAAATAGCGCTTCTGGAACAAGCTCGTTAAACTTCTTAAATATTGACGCGAAAACTAATCTTCGTGCTCAAACACGTTCAATATATTATTTCCGCTGGTTCGGCCGAGTAATTTGGATTTTACAATCGTAATAAGCGCACCCGCATTACCCGGCACACACGCTATTATAGAAACTGAAATAAAGTAACTATTTGTTAATATACGAGGGGAGTAATTTCTAGCACGTGTGCAGTACTAACCGCCATGTGACACGGCACAAATAATTCAATTATTTTTTGCGGCTATGTAACCGAGTTGTTTCGGCAGCGATATTAAAGTCTTACCTAAACGTTGCTTCGGTCGTTCGGAACCGAAAATCCGCATCTTTCCCCCCCACGATGATAACCCCATTCCAATAATCAAATCGCAACATTATTACCAGCTGTCTTGTCAGCTCAGCAATCAGTTCAACAAACTCGACAACTTGCTCGAAATTCAGTTGCAATCATTTATGCATATCTTTCCAAATTTCCTGTTGCATATTGATGACAAGCCCGAAGATAAGACAACACGTTACATACGCGCCAGCATCGCAATTGCAATCATATCGAGTAAAACCTCGCCGAAGTAATCAATTTATTATTTCGTCTCGCATCCAATTTTGCACGCTTGTCACGCTTGACGCGATATTTCGCTTGATTAAAACATTATCTCGGGTTCACATGACGGCACATAAAAGAGCTTGAAACTTCTCAATTATCACGTGGAAATACAATTTAGGGATAACTCCATTTCAAACATTCCATTGCCTATAGCACACTTAATCATATATGTTCAGCATAATATGCAGATACATATTGTTTTCCATCACTTAATTTATAGTTGGGAAATAACCTAAAGCTCAAGTCCCAGAAACATTGGAACAATAATTCTGTCCAAAACAGAACAAAGTTAAAAAAATAGTATACATGTACACTGAAAAAAATTGTTAGAAAATCCTTTTACGCTAAGAAGATTACACTCATAATAAGAATATTCCACTTATTAGAAGAATATTCCTCTAATTATAAGAATAATCTTCTAATTATCAGAGGATTGTTTTTAGATTGTACGAAGCCCTCGAAATCAAATTGTTTCGTCATGTAATAAACATTACCAAAATCGTGAATAGTTAATTGCCCGGCTAGGATATCTGTAAAATGTGCTGGATTGTTAAACGATCCAGTAGATACATTGCTTTAGAACGACTCTCTCCAAATACACTGATTCTGCCACAGGTTTCGATCCAGTCCCAATTTACTCAACAACCCAGCAGTTTTTCTCAGATCATTTTTCTTCATGCAGAAATTGCATCCGGGACACGTTTCGCGTGCGTTTTCTTCCTCATTGTTTTTCGTCGCTCCAGCTGTTGCGTAATCTGCGAATCACCTGGCGCAGACAAAGCGCTAGGCGGACAAGCTGTTCGTGACTAGCGCTTTGTCGGAATTTGCGTCCGAAATGGCTTGATGAGTCGCAAAACTCGGCCGGGATCTTTGTCGCCGCAGCTCAGTCGGAACCACGCTTACACTCGTCTATTACATTATGATGCAAGTAGGATACAAAGAGGAGCGTCTGCCACGTAGTCACTTAGTTAAACTTACCGCCACCAAACTATCTAAGTCGCATACAGAGCCAGTACAATTGTCACGTAATCACTTTTGCTCGACCTCAACTTATCGTTGGCGGGATTTTGCGGACGCTGCGGCGAGGGCAGGTATTGCAAAACGCTAGAACCTGGATACGGCGGATCTAATCACGACGTGTTTTCCACGTTTCGCAACGCGACTTGAATCACATTCGTTCGGTGTAAAAGACGGGTCGATGATATTGGCGGAAATCAAGGGAGATATGTTTCTGTGGGTGAAGGCGTCATTTGAGTTTTGATCGTTACACGGAGGTAATACATTCCTGAAAGGTACAAAATATTTCGTACTGACGATGTATAATATACACTGTAAAAAAAGGTCTTCAGATTTTACACAATTTGAGTTTGCTCTATGCACTCTATGAGTAAAATTTACTCA